>PVJH01009894.1:6765-76651 GCA_004026705.1 Nesogale talazaci | reverse complement strand
ATTTTAAAGAAAAGAGAAGAAAAATAATTAAAATATGACATTATTACAAAAATTACTTTATAAAATTGAGCTGTGAGCAAAATTTTTGGACTTGAAACATATATGTGATCATATATTTAACGAGAGAAACCGAATTATTGTTATTCAGTGAGCCTATAAACATATATTTGTGTTTTGTAAAAAGTGAAGTTCATGTGTTAATAGAAGAATTTTTTGTTAGCAAGTATTTTAAAACCTGAGATAATTAAGCACATTAAATTTGGAGAAGGGAAATCTTTTATGTTGGATAAATTAAAATCAGAGAGAAATGAGAAGTCATAGGGGAATGACATGGAATTGTTGTCCACCTAAAGAAAATACCACAAGAAACTGAAGGTCTAAGTGGTACCTGCTGTTTACAATGTTTGATGATTAAAATAACAAAGTCTTGACAGGCTTCTTTCCTTCTTTTCTCACTTAGGAATGTAAGAAGTCTCATGATTACCTCATAGGAGACCACAAATATTTGAAGTAGATAGACATGTCCTGTCATCACTTAGCACATCATACAAAGCTTACAGATAAATACTTCTCTTTTACCAATTGCTATAATTGTATTCAGTCATTGCTGAGAGCTGGAAATGGACTGAGTGCCATCATAGCCATAACTACACACACAGGACATTTTCAGAAATAACTCCAGTACTCTGCAAAATGGACTTGTGATTTTGGTTCACTATACTGAGTGACAGACTAATTATAAAGCCAGAGATTTGAAGCACCTTCAAATGTAGATTTTTAATATCACTTGGTTGCAACACCAAGGGTCATTAAATTACCTCAGAAGCAACAGTGGTTGGTATGGTAGAGCAAACTTCCAATCTCCTCTATAAAGCTCAATTCTAATCTCCAGAATTTTAATCCTTCCAGTGTAGCACTAGCACTAGATCAGTTGCTGCCCTACATCTAAAGGTCCATATTTTAGACATTATCCCTCAACTAACTCCTGGTTCTCCTCTTTTCTACCTAGAAACCCAAGTTTTTCAGGCTAACCTAGAAAATACTCACCTGACTTCTACCTCGCTTCTGAGATGGTGGCCTCTGTGAGGGCTGCAACAGCAAAGTTACCTGTGAAAGAGCAGCAGGCAGACTCTGAAATATGGGTGAGAGATATGTGACCTCACCTCCCCACAGAACTACAATCATCCTCTCACCTGGAGCGGCCACGACAGCTCCACACCGGGGAGTTAGTTAAGGGAAGTTCTGAAACACTTTGTCCAACTTTTTAATTTCTGGAAACTCCAGTGTCTGCTGCCTGTCTCCAAAAAGACCACGGGGGGTTCTCAAACTTTCTTCAGGTGGATTAGACTCAAGGTCATATTTAGCTCTTGTGGATTCGTTTTCGTTTTCTTCAGCTTTATCCTGAACTTACAAAGAAGCAATTCTACAGTCAGCCCCTAGTCTGTTTTGGGATGTTAATGGGCTTCTCCATCATTTCTTCACACAGACATCTCAATTTAATTTTTGTGTATTGCATCTGACGAAGTCCATGTGTAAAGTCACCTTTTGTGTTGTTTGAAAAAAGGTATTTGCTATGGACAAGTGATTGCTTTTGCATAATTCTATCTTGGGATCTCCCGATTCCTTTCTAAGTCCTTGTTTTCCAACGACTGTTTCTTCCTCTTGTTTCCGAATTTGCATTCCAATCACCAATCATTTTCAATGCCTCTTGACTATATCTTTGATCATTGTCCAACTGAAGCTGTTGGTAGAATTCTTCAACATTATCATCACTAGTTTTGTGACTTATGGCTATATCTGAATAAGAGTTGGATTGATTGAACTTCCTTGAAGGCACACAGATATAACCCCACCATACCCAATATAGCATTATACTTTATGATTGATTTTTCAGTGACTTTTTGACAAAAAGTGGCATGCCATTACATTTGATTGTTATTCCTGGCATAATAAATCAAAATTTTCTGATTAAAAATGACCAGTACAAGTCCTTTTCAGTTCACTGATGTTCAGGATATCATTCTTTTTTGAGGGAAAGGGCATCGCTACCCAGTGCTGCTCCTGAGAGCCACTGCTGGATTTGAACTGCCAAGCCCGTGGGCTGCTGTCCCGCACTCAACCACTTACACCCTCGGGTCTTAGCCCAGGATATCAATCTTTATGTGCTCAAATACATTTTTGACCACTTCCAATGTTCCTGGATTCACACAGAGCACATTCCAAGTTCTGATCATGAGCAGATTTTTGCTGTCGTTTCTTTTTGCGTTGAGTCATGACCCATAAGCAAATAAATGAACATCCTAGAGGCTCCACTTGTAGAGACTTTACCTGACATTTATCACCATGGTCAACTTCACTAGGTGAAATCAGCCTTTCTTTTCACATTCCAAGTTCCAAGACCAGAGGGACCAGTCCCCGAGCACAATCTCTGACAATATTCTACTTCCACTCATTAGACCTCCAGTATCTGACAATATTTTGAAGCAATGTATAAGGTTTTCAGAGACTTCATCCTCTTAAATGCTTGTGTGTGTGTGTGGGGGGGGGGGACGGCAAATCCTTCTTAGTTGTCTATGCTTAGCCTGGAAGCTCTGCTGACACCTGTCAGTTCTCTTTGGATGATCGAGCAGACATTGGAACATATGTTCCAGAATCACAGCAACTGACAAGGCCACTACAGTACAACAAACTTACAGGCAGTTGGTAGAAAACCAAGTTATTGAATTGAATTCATTTCTTTTAAACACACAGTTGCAGTTGGTTGTCTGCCTAGTGCCTCTTATTTGTCTCGTTGTGTTAGCTCAGCCCTGTTACAAACCATGGCAATCAAGAGAGTATTTACTGGTGGTGAAATAAAAACACGAAGCAAGTACAAAATAAAAAAGGAATACCAGCATTACTCTGGGGCCTATAAATTTACCAAAGAGACATTTCATCATGAACCATATGTAGTAAAGAGAAGCTTTCAAAACTGATTGTATAGCTGACTATATCTTCAGTTTTGCAGACAGTCCTGGTCCTCTCTGTGCTTTGTCTGCTCTCAGCAGGAATAGAATCCTCAGGGATTGGTGGGTGCAGATGTGTTCCACTGTTTCTTCCATTCCCTTCAGTTGTTCCTGTGTGCTCTGATCAGACATGCCCTCTCTCTGAGCTGTCACTTCAGAGCTGTCCTCTGAAGTGAATTCTTCTACGGGGAGGGGGCACAGTCCACATAGCTGGGATTGGGACTGGCCCCTCAGACCTCTCTATTGCTTACCTTCTCCATGACGGTACGTTTCATGCACATCTTGGAGCACTGGGACAAAGTTTGGTCCTTCTTTCCCTGTGGAGATATAGACAATATCCTCCCCTTCGGTGGATGAGTGACCTGTTCCCCTGCTACCCATGTCTTTTTTTCCCCCTTCCTGCACACCTTCTTTTTAGTTGGCTACCATATGTATCCCTGGATTTGATCTGGCCCCTGCCAAACTACCTGGATCTCACCACAGGAATGTTTATATACAGGAACGTTTTCCATATGCCCCTTTCGCATTGCTAAGTTAATCTCAGTGGACTCATGGTGTACTTGTCCTTTTGTGCTTGGTCTACTTTAATTAGCATTATTTCCTCCAGTTCTTCCCATGCACCGATGTGTTTCATGCATTCTTCACTGGTTTTTAGGGATGCGAAGTACTGCATTGTATGTATGTACCACCGTTTTTCAATCCATTTGCCTGTTGATGAAAATTTCGATGGTTTCCAACTCCTTGCATTTGTGAAACATGCCACAAAGAACATTGCTGCACAGATGCCTGGCCATGGTTTTTTCCTTGCCTCTTCTGGGTATATGCCCAGTAGAGGGATTGTTGGTTCACATGGTAGATCAATTTCCATCTATTTAAGATATCACCAAATTGATTTCCTTAGGAGCAGTGCATATCTACAGGACCGCCAACCATGAATGATAGTTCCTATATCAAAACAGGTCCTCCAACACTGATTTTTTTGAAGTGGGCTATCTTTGAGGGTGCTAGGTGGTATCTTGCTTTAATTTGTATTTCTCTTGTGGTTAATGATTAGGAACTTTTTCTCATATGCTTGCTGGCCATTAGGATTTTTACCCTTGTGAAACTTCTCTTTAGGTCTGTGTCAGTCCGGGTAGACTAGAGGAACAAATTTCATAGACACGCATATAGATATAGGGAAAAGGTTTATATACAAGAGGAACAGGACATTGAGCCCAGTCCAGTACAAAGTCATAAGTCTGATATTAACCCATATGCCTGAAATCAGTCCATAAAGTCTCTTTCCGACTCACAAAGTCACAGGTCAGTGAGTGCAGAATCCCGGCTCTGGTAGGGGTCTCCACATGGCTCCTCGCTTCCAGGGCTCAGGGTTCATCAACAGCATCCCATGGTGGCAGAAGCAACTCATCACTGGCAGGGGTCTCCATGTGGCCACCCCAGCTTCAGAGGTCTGGCTTCATCAGGGCAAAGCCATGTGGACTCTCCACCAGCTCATTCAGCTTTTCAGACACTGCCATCTTGTCTTGTCCGTGATTCATCGTCTCTCAGACTAACTCCCAACAATTGGGGAAGATACCTTCTCATCTTTATGAAGGAGATATTGCAAGATTTCCCAGAAGTCTCAGAAGAAAGCCATGTCCACATAGAGGCCTCATTGGCTACTCAATGGCTATCTCCAGATTAACAGGCTAGACTCCACCCCTACATTTCAATCATAAAATTAACATAAGCACATGACTGCCACAAGGTCCTTTGACCACCTCTTCAGTGGGCAATTACTTTTATTTCCTTTTTGCAAACTAACAGAGAGTATTGTAGATTTTAGTAATAAGGCCTTTGTCTGAAATGTCTTTGCTAAAGGTGTTTTCCCAGTCTACTGGTTCTCTTATTATTCTCTTGGTGATATTTTTTTGGTGTATGCAGGTGTTTTTATTCTTATATTTTGGTCTATGAGAAAGTTGTCAATTTCTTCATTTTTCTGAGTCCTTTCCCTAAAATTTCTGCCCCTGCCAACACTCACAGACTTACTTCTCATTTCCAACCAGGCCCTTTATTTCGTTCCTTCTTTAGAGATAGACCAGCATGGACTTTGTTAGCTGATCTTCACATTTTTTCTTTTTAAGACATCGAACTCCAGGCCAGTTCTCAAAAATTATGGCTGACAGACATTGATTAAAATATCAAAGCCCCTTGGGATTTTGTTTCCAGCCTTTAAAATGTTTACATTTTTGGAATATAGTTGTGTGTTAGTCTGAGTAGACTAGAGGAACAGATTCATAAACACGCATACGGATATAAGGGAAAGGTTTATATACAAGAGGAAGGGAACATTGAGAAAGCATCCCAATCCAGTCCAGCCTAAAGCTTTAAGTCCGATATTAGCTCACATGTCTGATACTAGTCTATAAAGTCTCCTTCCAACTCACAAAACATGTGCAATAACACCAGGACAATCACAGGACAGTGGATGCAGGGGCTTGTGTATCCAGCAGTGGTAGAAGCATCCTGGTGCTGGCAGGGGTCTCCCCAGGGCTCCTCTTTTCCAGGGGTCAGGGTCCATCAGCAGTATCTGGTAGGGGTCTCCACATAGCTTCTCCAGGCCCAGAGGTCTGGTTCCATCAGGGTAAGTCCATGTGGCCTCTCCTCAGGCTCCTCCAGTCTCCAGGAATCAGGATCAATCAGCATGCTGTCATCTCATCTTGTCAATAGTTAATCTCCAAGGAACTGAGTCAGTGGTCTCTCACCACCACGGGGGAAATACCGCGAGGTTTCCCAGAATTCTCAGAGAACGCTATGTCCACACAGAGGTCTCATTTGCTATCTCCACATTGACAGTGTAGGCTCCACCCCTACATTCACAATCATGAAAATTGACACCAAAGCACATGATTGCTACAGGTCGACACTGAGGTTGCTGGCTAAAGCATATTGCAAAGCTCTGAGTACTAGTTAGTGGTTCAACCCCAGGAAGAAGTGCATAAGAAGACAGAGGTGCCTGATGATTATCTGAGAGCTGACCGGCTTATATCCAGTGTACTGTCACCATGAGTTGCAGTTGATATAATATCAGGTAACAATATCAAAGGCAAGACTAATACATTTGTAGGTGAAAGCATTTTCTGCTTTGGGTAGGGCAGATGGTACTGCAGTGCCTTTTTTTCCCTAGCCACATAACAGGTATAAAAATCAAATGGACACTTGCTGTTCTGAATGTAAAGGAAAAACACCATTCAGATTGTATTGCAAATATCTGTAAAAAACGTTTGACATGGAGAGAGTTCCTTCAAAAACCACCAGCTCACATAAATGAAAACTTGTTGACTTGGGTGAAAGGGTCTCACTGAGGCATCATAGAGCAAGAAGCAAACAGGTTACAATGAAATCATTCATTGGTTTCTGACCGAAGTCACAATTAGAATGAGGTAGAGGCACAGATCCTATTAGATCATTCAGCACACAGCCTTTCAGTGATTGAGGTCAGGAATAAGCTCCAGAGGTTTCCAATCATAGTCACATAGCATTCAAGTTGGAACACAAAATATCACTGGATGATATTTAAAGAATGTTTTATTGATGCTTCAATGATCTCTGAAGGACATTTTTGTACCAGAACCTCATTTCTTAGATGCATCTTTTTATAATGAAAATCTATTTTTGGAAACACTTTTGATAAAACTAACTATGAAATAATTTCAAAACAATTCTTTTTACTTCGGAATACTCATGAAGAAATAGTCATGGTACCACCTTCATAGAAAAGTAAAATTGTGCATGTACATGTACATGTTTTTCATTCACATTTTTGTTGGACCACAAGAAGTAGATGCTTCTTTGGCTACCATGACTTTCCAAGTGTGGAGGTTCTGAAGCTAGACAAAACTGTGATGCCAGGCACTCATGCAAGCAGCTGAAAGAATACTTTAATTCAGAAAGAACTGAATTTTTTCAATCACTTGGATTGGGTCATACTGGTTTCATTAACTTCCTTTTTGATCCCTCCTCTGATCAGTGATTTTGTTGAACATACCCTGATCTACAAAGTAAATGTCTCTTCTTCAAGACCTTGGTTTCTAGCACTATTATATATGTTCTTTTCTGATGGCTTCTCAAATTAATAAACATGCCTTTTTTACTTCACCAAGAACAAAATACCAAGCGTACTTCCTCTTTCTGAGTTAATCTGAACAGGGGAAGCACAAAAATTGATTTTGTATTGTTCTCAAAGAAGTAGCTCAACTTCTCCAAGGTACCTCTTCCTATCAGGCAGTATTCCTTCTTCTCTGAATATAGGCTGTTGTATAATGCCTAAAATAGGCAAGAGACTCTCTGGTTATTTGGTTCTTCTAAGATTGCTTAATCACCTATCAGGTGGGTCACTACCTTAATGTAATCATCTTTTTGAAAGAAATTATTTTGCTCATCAATGTAGACATTGCATGAGAATAATCAAGTAGAAGACTTTTCAAGGGATAGGAGTTCTACATGAATCTTTGGTATTTAAAAGAAGTTCAAAGATTCAGTAACTATTTGAGTTCAGCCAATTAGCTTTTTCTCATATTAGGATTTAACAGCAATTTCTATAAGCAACAAGGAGCTCTGATGGTTTTGTGGGTCACACTGTGGGCTTGAGATGGCAGCACAAAAATTCCAAACCACCAGCCAAACCCTTACTTTGTCCCCAATCTGAAGAAACATTAGATCTTATGACATACCGCATCTTGAAGAGATCATTGAAGATCCCTTAAAGAGATTATTAAAGATGAGAATCATAAAATGTGGTGAAGAAAGTAGAGGCTTTCTGATTATCAGAAAAAATGATGGCTAGAGTCTTAATGGCTTGTCTTCCGACAAGCAGCCATCTAAGTGAGATTGCAATTAAATCCACATAGACAAAGCACTAGCATCCAAGATCCAAGATTGTCAATAATTCAATCCAGATTCAATGGAGGGAACAGTATCAGAAGCAGATTGTGAATTCCAAGTTTGCAGATGGTACAGATGCCAAAAAATCTATTTGCAGGATCCCCACATATATTAAACCTCTTGTAACTTGACTCTGGCCACAGATAAGGGATGATTATAGCCTTATTACTGGATTATTGTAGAGACAATTATAATAGATAAGGAAAGGTTAAAATATAACACCTGATTAATGTCCTCTTTGAACCTTTTAAAAGTTCTACCAGTTGTTGTTTTATGTGAAGAAAAAGTAAACATGGATGAAGCTTCTGTCAAACCACTTCTAATATGAACCAGAAACTTGAATCGTCTTTCTGTCATATGGAGTGCACTGGGAAGTGTAGTGAGGCAGATTTAGTTGGGTTAATATCTAATGCCTAATCACTTGCTCTTCCTCTGACCCGTTTTAAAGATGTTCTACAGATTCTATTTCCCTTTCACCTGTGGTTTTTCTCTATCGTTATTGCTGTCAGCAACTTTTTCTCTTTGCTGTTGGGTTTTGTGCGTTTCTCCGTATATGAACCCAGGATTGGTGAATCTATAGACATAGTCAGTGGATTAGTGGTCCCTTGGGTGTCTTTCTGTGGAGACTGAGCAGAATTGGGACGCTACTAAAAAGGAGTTCATAAAAGAAGAAAATGGTATAAAGTTAATTGTTGCAATGATCACACTACTCTTCTTGATAAGACTGAACAATTGAATTGCATGATGTGTGGATCTTGTCCCAATTAAAAATGTTGATATTCAAAATCCCAGTCACCCCGAGGGAGAAACAGGAAGCTATAGCTTGTCCCACAAAGTCCCAGAGAGTCTACATAGAATAACTTTGCTTCTGAGTCCATTCCTTGGAAGACGGTTCATGTTTTGATTAGTGACAGACAATATTAAAAATAGAACGTTTAAGGATGATTTTAAGGGAGAGAAACATTGTTTAAAAATAGAAGCAAAGGGCTGCTCACGTGGAACCCCGGTGGTAGCCTGGATTTCCCTGTGGGGCTGTTGCTCACAAGGTGAGTGGTTGGAAACCACAAGGGCTTCCAAAAGAGAAAGATGAACCTGGGAAATCCTGTGCAGATTGACAGCCCTGGATACCCACTGGAGTAGCTGTAGGGTCGCGATTGGACCTCTAAGAGGGTTCTGGTTAGGAGTCAGACTGTGATCCATACAATCAGCCGTTTGAAGCAAAGAGCAGTTCCACTGCAAAAAGCATGGGGCTTCCTTCTTCTGCAAACGAAGGGTCAGCATGGATTCCTGTGCAGAGTTTGGTTTGGGTTCGTTCCACATCGTTAGAATTGCCTCCTTGGCTTCTTCGGAAAACAATCGAGAAGAAACAGCATTCTCTCTGTCATCGGGCAGTGAGCGATTATTTGTGCAAGAAAACTCTCTTTCTCCTCACCCAAAGCCCTGCCAGAGGACATCAGAGTACAACAAAAATGGATTTCATTGAGATAAGCCCATGACTCTCAAAAGATTGACATCGTCAAGAGCATATTGGCCCAATATTTTGGAATCAAATCTCAATGATAAGATAATCGGGATTTTTTTGGGTCTGCTCATAAAGTAAGCCTGAATAGTTTGAAAACCCATGGGAATTCTACTGTGTTATTTTAAGAAAAAGAATATACTAATATGGGCCGTGGCTTCTTTGAGTTGTCATATGCAACTCCCAAGTCAAACAACAGAAATGTATAGGATACTTTGTTCAGAATCTGATCCGCGTGACGCAGAGCCTGTCTCCCTGATGGAAAGCCAGCGAAACCCTTCCATCCACAGACCAACAGGTGAGTTCCCTGAAGGCCGACTGATGACTGCAGGAGTTGCCCTGAGTGGGTCAAAAACAGGTGTCCTATACGGAAGCTGCAATGGACCAACCATGAAGACATCACTGTTTGAATGATACTGCTGTTTCTGGACATTCAGCCAGCATTCTTATCAATCACACAGTGACGGGGCTCAGTCTTGTAAGATTGCAATGAGAAACATCCACATTTCTGGCCTGAAATACTCCTCGTACCCATCATTAAGCTTTGGTCTTTTACATTTGCCTGTTTTAGTTACAATCAAAGGGTTTTTATAGTAGTGGGGACTGACGTGCTGTACTACATTTTCTATTTTTTCAACACATGTCTTCACGATTCCTTTTATTGTAGTGCATTTCATCTCATATTTTCAAATTTTACTCCAAAATATCTTTATATAAAAAAACCATCTTCTCTCATGTCTACTAAGTGTATTGAAACATTAATGCACTTTTGTATGAATATAAAAAAGAAATACCCCACTACTGAGTGGGACAAACAATGAAGGGAGAGAATGGACAGTGGAAGATATGAAAACAATAATAACTTATAATTTATCAAGGGGTCACCTGGGCAGAAAGATGGGAGAGGAATGGAAAAAAGAAGAACTGATACCAAGTGTTCAAATAGAAAGACAATGTTCTGAAGCTGATGATGGCAACATGTGTACAAATGTGCTTGATTCAACTGATGAATGGATTTTTATGAGAGTTGTAAGAGGCCCAAGGAAACTATTTATTTTTAAAAAGGAAATATTCTTATATGCTAATCTTTCTGCATAAGCATTCTCATATTCCCAGTATTGCTTTTTTCAAATCCCCACCATTACTCTTAGGAAGTAAGGAAAAATTTAGAGTGTCTATCCTTCAATTATGTTTTAATAGTGTTAGGTAAAAATTTCTTTCATAAAACTTTCTTTCATTTTACACCAATCCATTTGCATTATATGAATGCATTATAAGATCCAAACCATCATTTAGTTTCACAAACATCTGCCATAAATGATAGTACTATTTGGTGAAACTAACTTCTCATGTTTGCTTATTGTTTGTAAAATATGTACATCAGATTAATTATACCCACTCCAAGAAAACTCTAGTAATTCCAGCCCGTTTTCTCAGTATTAGAGGAGCTCATGCCAGATTCCTACTTAGAAATAAGGATGGAGAAGTTTCATGATGATTGGGTGTGTTATCGGGAAAGCCCAATAGCTGTGGAGGGACATTAGACTTGGTTGAGAGTCATTTAAACATAGAAAGACACTTCATGAAATGTATTGAGAGACTGACTACAACTATATGTTCAAATGTATTAGTAATTGTGAAGACAATGCAGTAATTGGTAAAATTTCATTCTTATCTGCAATAAAGTTGCCAGGACACGGGTTTGTGTTGGTAACAAGTAACTGTCTTATCAGGAGCACACATTTCATTTTGTACATATTCAGAACACAGCTCTATGAATATTTCTACAGCAGTGGCATCAGATGGAACTTACTATTAACAGCTTGCTGTAAAGGGATCCAAGTCTACTTCGTCTACCTCATCATTTTCTCTGCAGTGAGATCAACCTGTAAACATTTCTTAGTTTCTGAGAGTGAAAAGATCCCCGATGATCAAACGTGATGAAAATAAATCAACTATCTTTTCCTGAGGAACGATGGCATCAGACTTTTGTTTCCTTCACAGAAACAGCAAAGTCTGAAAACACGGGCGTCGCTGCTCATGAGGATAAAGGGACTGACTGCTGGGAAACCTATAGTTAAAAATGTGTACATGTGCACCAGCCACTCACTGGGATTTTTAGAGCGAGAGAAGTAAGTCCAAAAAGTAGATGAGAAGGTATATGTGAATACAAAAGTGCTCACCAGGGCAATGATGCTCAGGGAGGCGTGGGTCTCCGGCGAGGATCTGTGTGAAAGGTTGTTGCTATAAATGTGTCTGACCCGCTGTCTGTGTCTGTACAGGATGGAAACCATGGAGCCACTGGCCCAGCACATGACTCCCAAACACAAAGCATTGTGGGAGGATAACAAACCAGTCAAAAGGGAAAACACATCATTCTCATTCAATGAAAATGAACAGTATCCCAATTTGCTCTTCTTTGTGGTGGTTCTGTTGTTCTTTTGAAGAGGTGTGTGAAGAGGGAAAATGGCACAGAACAGCATGTGCAGTACCCAGCAAAGGCTACTGCAGAGACCCATGTGCTTTACAGCTTTTTGCTTAAAATCTGCCCACCTGGAGTTCCTGGGACTGATGGTGAAGGCCTGGGAGACGCTCAGCAGGCAGGTGCTGGCAAGAGACACAGCCCGGGCCACTCCATGAATGTATAAAAGGAGACGGCATGTAACATCACTGAGAAAATCTTTCATCCCGAAACCTTCTGCTGTGTGGGAGACTAAGAGAGAGAGAATGATCAGAGAATTGGCTACAGTCAGGTTTCTGATAATCACGTCTATGGACCGAGATTTGCATCCCTGGATACAGGAGCACAGGTGAAGAACGAGGAGGGAGATATTGCCCGTGATTCCAATGACTGTTTCCAAACCATAAATGATTGCTATTTCCATTTCAAGGGCATTCTGTTATTATTCGGAATTTTGATTCAAACTCACGAGCAAAGGATTCTGCATGGAAATCAGAGGTAGAAAGTTTTTTAAAAATAAAAAATGATGACTAAAAATATTCCATGTATAACCTCACCATGAATATAATTTTTATATAGGTCCTCTTCTGAGTCACACAGGTGTTTTGGTAGTATTTTCTAAGCATCTGATATGAGTAATTTGTCAACTTAAATGTATTCTTCTACATGACTGCATGTTTTAGGAGGTAGTCTTACTCTCCTTTGTCAAGCAAAGCGAAATTATGCTCAGAGACCTTAGAGATACAGCTAGAAGAGGTCAAGTCGGGATTTCAAGCTGGACTGTCTGGTGGAAATGACATTGATGCTTACTGCCGTGCTGCTCTATGGATGCTCCTACTTAGTCTCCCTTCAATAGGGCAAAGGTCTCTCATATTGTCAACATATTTCACAAGTTTACCTATGATATGTATATATATATATATATATATATATATATATATATCCATGAGTAGATTTCAAAAACCAATATCACATCGGTTTCAGTGCTAATTGAATCGGTTACAATTCTAGTGCCTGAGCAATTTTCCAAGACAAAACTGGATTTATTCAAGAAATATCAATATTATAACAGAATGACACCATTTTGGAGGATCCAGACTTAAAATAAAATGACATCCATTACAGATACCACTTCACCCAATTGAGTTGTGATACAAATTGTTGGACATGCAACATACGTGATATTATATTTAACGACAGAAACTGAATTATTGTTGCTCAGTGAGCCTATCGTCCTATATTTTTGTTTTGTAAAAAGTGAAATTCATGCATAACAATTTTGTGTTACCAAATATTTTAAAGCTAACATAACTAAACATATAAAATTTGGATGAGGGAAATTGTCTATGTCAGATAAACTGAAATCAGAGAGAAATGAGGAATGTACAGGGAATGACATTGAATGTTGTGCAACTACAGAAAATACAAGAAACATTTGTGACTCAAGCTGATGGTCTGAAATCCTGAGTGTTTCCTACTGTCTATAAAGTTTTAATAATGAAAACATTAACATAAAGACCTTTCAGGTTTCTTTTCTTCTTTACTCACTTAGGAATGTAAGTGGTCTCATGATTACCTCATAACAAACCAAATATATTTGAAGTAGATAGACATGTTCTGTCTTCACTAAACACATCATACAAAGTTTACATATAAATCATTCTCTTTTACCTATTGCTACAACTTTACTCAGCAACTGCTGAGAATTAGAGCCTTTGTAGCCATGACTACATGAACAGGACATTTTCAGAAATAATTCCAGTAATCTTGAAAAGGGAATTGTGACTTTGGTTCACTGGATTCACTGGCAGACTAATTATAAAGCCAGAGCTTTGAAACACCTTAAATTTTAGATTTTAATATCATATGGATACAACACAGGGAATCATTAAATTACCTCAGAAACAGCAGGGCTTGGTATGGTAGAGCAGGCTACCAATCTCCTTTCGTAAAGTTCCGCTCCCATCTCTGGAATTTTTATCTAGCACTAGACCAGCAACTATCTACATTGAATGGTCCCTATTTTAGACATTATCCCTCAACCAACTCCCAGTTCTCCTCTTTTCTACCTAGAAAGCTAAGCCTTTCAGACTTGCCTAGAAAAGACCCACCTGACTTCTACCCCAGTGCTCTGATGGTGGCCTCTGTGAGGGCTATAGCAGCAAATTCCTGTGAAAGAGCAGCAGGCAGACTCTGAAATATGGGTGAGAGATTGTGTGACCTCACCTCCCCCCCCACACACACCCGCGCCCCACAGAACTACAATTATCATCTCACCTGGAACAGCCATGACAGTTCAGCACTGGGGAGGTAGTTAAGGGAAGTTCCGAAACACTTTGTCCAACTTTTTAATTTCTGGGAACTCCAGTGTCTGTGGTATGTCTCCAAAGAGACTATGGATGTTTCTCAATCTTTCTTCATTTTCTATACTCCTGGTGGAAGACTATTCCCATGGAGGGAACACGAGAGGCTGAGGGCTGAGTGGGTTGAGGTGGCAGGTGAGTTAGAGGACTGCTAAATTCTAAGGAGTGTCTTGGTGGGGTTGGCCTGCTGTTCACCAAACACTGGAAATGTAAATCAGTTTGGAATCTGATCGAGTGGGATCTAGTTTGTGAAAATGTCCCCAGGATATGACAGCCCCTTCTCCTGGGGTAAAAAAAAAATCATTTTTAACAGATTACTTATTCAAGATCTTGCCATTTTTTAAAGTCTGCTAATTATTCAAGGATGTTCTAGCTCTTGCAAGAGGAAACAGGGCCTTTTAGGTAAGCAATGTACCCTGAAAACTAAGGGGGGTATACACTTGAGAACCCCTACATGAGCACCTGCTGGACACCCTCAGAAGTGACGAAGTTATCATTGATCTCCGCCATGGAACAATGTAAACTCTTTTCCTGTGGATCATGCTTCTTTCTGTCCCACTGTTTGAAGATCTTCTGATGATCTTAAAAACAGATTCATTACTTCCTTAGACTATTGCAATGCCTGTTTCTTGCCCCATGCTTTAAGGTATGCAACTTGCTTGATTGTGACTGGAGTTTGAAGCAGTTTTGAGGTAACACACCTGACAGGTTCCTTCCATCAGCCCTTGCAGAAATAAACTTAGAATATCTCAAATCTGTTTGTTCTCTGTCTGAAGTTGTAACAGTCAATGCTTCTTCCAGACCTCTTTGCAGCTGGAAATAGTCTCGCTGGATTTTCTGCCTATCTTCAAAGTCCTCTATCAAAATTAAGGATCAATGATTTCACATTGACTAGGTGGTGGGCTCCTAACTACAAGGCCAGCAGTTTGAAACCATCAACTCCCCCTCGCCACCCCAGAAAAAGATATATGGTCTTGAAAACCCACAGGGGCAGTTATGCACAGTCCTTTGGTGGCCGTGAGATGCAACCAACTAGCGGGCAATGAGTTTGGTTTTGAGGTTTGCTATTGAACTCAGGACTCCTGGTGTCATAGTGGGTGACACATTGTGTTGCCACTTGTGGGTAACCACAAGGACGGCAGTTCAAAACCACCAGCCACTCTGCAGGAGAAAGATGAAGCTTTCTGCTCCTGAAAAAAATTAGTGTCAGGAATCCACAAGGACTGCCAAGTCCTACCGTAAAGAGTCACACTGAGTTAGAATTAACATGGTGGCAGGGAGTTTTGTTTTGAGGTCCATCAAAATGGAATACTCTCTTAAGCCTCAGACCTCTGATTACCATAGTAATTTCCTTATTGCCAGAGGTTCAGTGTCCCAAACGTCTCCAAAAGGGAATTTCAATATGAGACTATGAGCCAAGATACACGGTTAACAGAAGAGTTTGGGAAACGTTCACTTTATTTCTTACTCTGTTCCAATTAAATGGGAAACCCAGATGCAATGGAAACTTTTGAGGAACATACATGACATCCATATTGGCTTCTGCAGAAATTATTTTGGGAGCTGTCATCATTCGGCTCCCCACTGAATGGCAACTTCTCTTGTCTCAGAATATATCTTCTCTATAGTGACTCCTTGTTGTAATCTCTGTCCAGAGGCTCTTTGGTGAGTGTGGGCAAAGGCAGCAATTGTAGACAGCGGTGAATCCAAGAAAACAAACTCACAAACAGGACATTTTTGAATAGAAAGAAAAAAGGGAAAAGTAAAGTATCAACTGGAGTGAAATTAAAATGTTAACTACCAATGAACTATATATTTAAAGCACTCCGTTAACTCGGATCTTGCCTCTTATTATTGCAGTTCTCTCACTTGACACCAGTTGTGTTAGTCCAGGTTAACTAGAGAAAAAAAAAATCCAGAGACACTTGTATGTGTGTTAGAGAGAATTTTATATCCGAGAACAATTGTACATTAAGAAAATATCCTGGGCTGAGCCCTGGTGGCGTAGTGGTTGTGCGTGGGACTGCGGCCCACTGGGTTGGAGGTCCAAATCCAGCAGCAGCTCTCCAGGAGCAAGGTTGGGTCTCCTACTCTCAGCACCATAAGGCAGTGATGTCCCCCCCCCCAAAAAAAAAACAAAAACAAAAAAAAACATAACAAAAAAAGAAAACATCCCAGTCTAGATCAAATCAAGCCCATAAGTCCATATATGCAATATGAATCTTTGATTTCCTCTTCAGACTTACACAACACCTGAAATGATGCTGAATGTAGGAAAATCATAGGCCAATGGTTGGATAGTCCTATGGATGCAGAGATGGCGCAAGTATGTCAGCGCTAGAATGAGTCTGCATGTGACTCTTCCAGTTCCGGGGCTCTGGCTCCATCAGGGTTCTCCATGTGGCTTGTGAGCATAAATACAGAGCATGTCTCTGTGGGTCTGGGCTCCAGTCAGCTATTTATCTCCATCATGTCTCCAAATGAGGTCATCAAACTATGACCTGACTGAAAGGGTAGGCTCCACTCCTCCACAAGTTGACAGGAGATTATGTACCTGCCACACCAAGGATACATCTTGAATTTGTTTGAGCTCCCAATTCAGAACATCATTCATGCCCCTTATTCATTCAGGGTTTTTTTTTTACACCATTTAAATAAACCAGACTTTATTTTGTCCTGGTATACATGGGAACAATTAGTACCAGTGACTTGTGTGATGTATTAAGGTGACTCTATTAGCTGCCAGGTGAAGATTCAAACACTCGCCTTCCATTGTTTTGTTGTAAATATAGTTTGATGATAGAGAAAGAGATGGATGGAGGGATATAGAGCTAGATACCTAGATATATGTATCTCATGCATTCATCAATCCCTACTCCTAGGGACCCTAGTTAGATACAGAGATCACAGTGGCCAATTAAAGTTTTTTATGTGTACCATTTAATACTATAAATTGCACCTATCATGTTGTGTAATCATCACCGATACTCATTGTTAAATCTTCCATAACCCTAAAAAGAAATTCACTGCTTCCTGAACAATGGCTTTCTCTTTCATTCTACCTTTCTTCCCTGTTAGTACTCTAGTCGCTGGACTTTTCAGGTTTTTTCTTAAACTTAATTTACAATCTACATAATATTTCAAGTCTTCTATTTTCCCTCACATAAATCTCAAAGAAGTCTATTATTTACTTAATCTCACTTCAGACAACAATCTCACCTCACTCAGGTCACACTCTTTTTGACTTTTTCAGGGATACTGGTCAGGGCGAGGCATCATCTGCTCATATGTTTTTCGGTAGATTATCACTCAAGTGAAAAGCCTCTTTACCAAACTTTATGTATGATAACAAAGATAGTGGGGAGCCCTCAGTGAAATGGACTCTTCATATGACAATGGACTCAGGATGTCATCATGTGAACTTAGACTTCATACAAGTAGAATTGAAAAACAAAATTCTCATCAAAGGAATAAAACACTTCATGAGATCCATAGACACCTCATTTAGGTAGAATACGGAAATGTGCTCTTCATTGCTGAGAACTGAAGTGATCTTTACAGATTAAAAGTGGACATACAGAAAGAAAGTGATTAAAAAGAACAAAATGGAGCTGAGCACTGGTGGAGTAATGGTTGAGTGCGGGACTGCGGCCCACAGGCTTGGTGGTTCAAATCCAGCAGCAGCTCTCCAGGAGCAAGGCTGGGTAGCTTCCACGATCACCAGAGGGCAGTGATGCCCCCACCCCCAAAAAAAGAGCAAAATGTCCAGAGTGAGGAAAAAAACAGTATTTACAGAGTAATTATTAAGATGATATTCCAAGATAGCTATTTCCTAAGAAATGTTTAACAAAGCACAGTACTAGAAGATTATATTCCATTCATGCTGTCTTACCTGTCCCTGCATTGGAAGGCACCAAGTTGTGCTCAGTTAAAATAACTTCTCATTCTCTCTCAGACTTGGAGTTGGTGATTTGACTCTGCTTCTCCAGCGTATTAACTCCTTTTAATGAATGTTTACTAGCAGTGACAATTCTAACATACAATTGGGGTTACATCACCACAGAACACTGATATAAATTTTATGTATCTCGCACAGATTTCTTTTTAAATTAAAGCCTTTGGCATCAAAGGTTCCTAAAGGATATCAATGATTTGCCCCTGACTAAGAAAAACAAACCAAACTCACTGCCATTGAATTAATTCTGATTTATGGCAACACTGTAGAACAGAGTAGTACTGTCCCTGTGGGTTTTCAAGATTGCAATTTTTTTTCAGGAATTGACAGTCTCATCTTTCCTCTCTGAAGCATCTGATGGCTTTGGATTCCTACATCGAGTATAGAACTCTGACATGTAACACTAAACAACCAGGGTGGTTACGTTACTAATTCAAAAGGAGCCCAGGATGCATGCTGGTTACATTTACACTGAGTAATGGAAAGGCAAGCATTTCCACACCAACAGGTCCTCGGAGTATAAAGACAAGGTTTCCAACTCCCTCCCTAAAGAAGTACAATCCTGAAACCCACAGAGGCTGCCTACCCTGTCCTGTGGTGTTGCTATCAGTCAAAAAACAATGATGTGAGGTGAGGTTAACTTAAAGATTGGTAGTTCAAACATAAGCAATGACAACACAGGGGAGAAACCTGGTGACCTGCTCCCATAAACATTATAGTCCATACACTCATGTGGAACAGTCCCACTATGTTATTCACGCATGGGGTTGTCACACATTTGAGTCAAGTCAAAGGCAATGTGTTTATTTCTTCTTTTACTTTGTAAACATGGGGCTTCTGTAGGAAGAAATTACACACTAAATATTTCCCACTCTTCAATTTCTGCTGCTTCATTTGCACTTGGTTACGTCAGAAATAGTCTGGATGCTAACCTGAAATTTGGCAGTTCAAGCACACATAGTGACTTTGTTGAACAAATGTCCAAAAGTTTAAAAGCAGAAAACCTCTAGGGATGAGTTTGCTTCGGCAACAGGAGGGATTGCTATGAATTGGCAGCATGTCTGAGGATAGTTTTCAACATTTCTTCACACGTCCATATGGGTATGCTGTCTTTTCCTAGAAAATCTGCCTATTTTCTGGGTTTCCTGGCTAATTTGTGTAGAGTTAGAAACGATGGGAATATCTTTCAACTTCTATTAATGTCCTGCACCTGTATTCATAATCACAACTTGGAGTTCCTCAAGTACTTTGTGTACCTCTCAGCCTCTATTAATAAAGTATTTTATAATGGTGCCCAGAGGTGAAACACGTGGTATTCTGCCAGTCTCTTCTGGCTCTGACCTCTGTTTCCCTTCATGTCTTCAGAGAACCCATCAGCCCTGATGGGTCATGGAACGTAGTCTCCAAAACACTCCCAGGGTCTCTTTGGGAAAGCCTCAGACACTGGAGTTTTCAGGAACTAGAAAACAGAATTAACTTTTGAAAACTTTTCTTTATTCCCAAATGGTGAACTGTCGAGACTTCTCAGGGTGAGATGATAATTGCAGTTCTGTGGGGAGATGAGGTCACAGAATCTCTATCCTATATTTCAGGGTCTCTCTCTTTCTCTTCACAGTTATATTGGACGCTGCAGCCCTCACTGAGGCAACCTTTTGAACATTGGATAGAAGTCAGGTGAGTATTTCTAGGGACCTGAAAGGCTTAGGGTTCTAGATGGAAAAGAAAAAGTTGGGGAGCTGGTTGTGTGAAACTGTCTGAAAAATGAATCAACCTGGGGTAGCTACTGGTCCACTGTTAGTGCCATCCTGGAAGGATGAAAATTTTTGAGATGTGAACTGTTTTAGGAAGGGGACTGGAAGATTGCTATACCACACCAATCCCTGTCTGTACCTGATGCGATTTAATGGTCCTTGGTGTTGTATTCAAGTGGTACTAAAATCTACATTTTATAGAGCTTCAAGGTGCTGATTTGATGATTAGTCAGCCATGCAGTAGAATGAACCAAAATAACAAAGCAATTTTCAGAAGGACTGGAGTCTCTTGTGAACATGTTCTGTGCAGGTAGTAAGGGCTATGATGGCACTAACTGAAGTTCTCATCCTCATCAGTATATGAGTGAATTCATATAAAAAATAAAAGACAATATTTTATATTTATAGGATGTGCTTATTGATAGTGTGCATGTATCTACTTCAGATATTTGTGAGCTACTGTGAGGTAATCATGAGATTATTTACCTTCTTGAACAAGATAAGGAGGAAAGAGCTCTGTTTACATTGTTTCCCATAATTGAACATTGTAGAGACCAGGAAAGAATTCAAAACTTGAGACCACCAATTTAAAACACAGTGTTGCCTTTGGAATTTTCCACAGGTAAAAAACTACCCAATAATATTTTCCAACTCACTGTTCATTTATCTTCCATTTCAATTTTTCTTCACCAATTTACTGTTTTTTATTTGTCTTACATATTTAAATCATTGGAAATACAAAATAAATTGCTATTATATCTTTCCTTTTCAGAATGTACAAATATATGATCTATTAAAAAGAGTCGCTTACTTTCTATCTCAAAAATATTATTAAATATATTCATTAGATGACCTGCCATTTGGAACACAACTTAGTTTTGTACAGATTCCTGTAGTGGATGTCATTTTTCTTTCATTTATGATCCCCCCCAAAGTGTAATCTTCCTATTACAATTAGGATATTTTAAAAAGTAAATCCAATTTTGTCCACAGGAAATTGTTATGGGCATCTGTACTCTATCAAGTATTATAAACTTTGGTCTATAAGTGATATTGGTCAATGGAATAAAAACTTAGGCTAGTATGGGAAATGATCACAGATACACTTATGAAAGAGTGAAGAGGTGAGAAGTATTTCACTTGTCTAAGGAAAACACACTGAGGGGTATGACAGAATAGCAGAGCAATAACCATCAACATCAGTGTAACCATGTTACTCAGTCTCAGATCTACTCCTTTGTAATAAATTTCTTAAGTTCTTTCTTAATAAATTATCTATACTTGACAAAGGAGAATAAGACTGCCTTCTCGTGTATGCAGTCACGTGTATGAAAACCTTTAGAACAGGTAAAGAATTCATTTTAAGATCAGATACACTGTGAGTGCTACAGGAAGTCTTGGTGTTTTCTTTAACATAAAATATATTTGGAAACTAATTTTCAGGAAGAAAAGTGACATAATTTGAATGGTAGTTTCCATACGAAATGAAATCTATAGCTCTGTTTTCTGTGCAGAACCCTGTGCTTGTGAATTTCTATGCAAACCCCGGATAATAGCAGAATGCCCTTGGATTTGATATTAGCAGTAATCTACATATTTGAGATATTTGTTGGGATTCTGGGGAATGTCTTCCTCCTACTTTATTACATCTTCAGTGCATCTGTACATGGATGCAGGGCACGATCCAGAAACTTGATTCTCAGACACCTGACTGTATCCAATTTCCTGATTATTCTCTCTGTCCTCATTCCCCAGACAATGGCCGAGTTTGGGTTGAAAGATTTCATCAATATTATTGGATGCCAACTTCTTTTATGCATTCACAGAACAGCTAGGGGTGTGACCATTGGCAGTATCTGTCTGTTGAGTGTCTTCCAGGCCATCACCATCAGCCCCAGGAACTCCAGGTGGGCATATTTTAAACAAAACACCCTCACTTCCATTGCTGCCTACAGTAGCCTCTGCTGGATACTACACATGCTGATCAGTATCATTTTTCCAATATATACATATTTCAGAAGGAGCAATAAAACCACCACAAAGAAAAATCAGTTGGGATACTGTTCTTTTCCACCTAATGACAATAACATATTGACACTCTTTATAACATTGATATTCTCCCATGATGTTCTGTGTTTGACACTCACATCCTGGGCTAGTGCCTCCATCGTTTTCATCCTGTACAGACACAAGCAGAGGGTCAAACACATTTATAGTCATAACCATTCCCACAGATCCTCCCCTGAGAGCAGAGCCTCCCAAAACATCATTGTCCTGGTGATCACCTTTGTATTCTTTTATGCCATTTCATTTATTTTTTGGATTCATTTTTCTATTTTTGATCATCCTAGTATGTGGCTGGTTAAGATGGCTTCCTTTTTAACTTCATGTTTCCCAACAATCAGCCCTTTTATCCTCATGGGCAGTGACACACGTATATTGAGACTGTGCTGTGCTTGTTCTGAAAGAAATACAGAGCTTCCATCAATCCTCAGGAAACTATAATTGATATATTTACATCATGCTTAGCTAAAAATGATCTCTTCCTGAACAGAACATTAAACACAATTACAGCTAGTCTTACTGCAGAGAAACTGGTGAAGTAGGCAACTGAATTTTGTCATTGACCAATCATAAATAATAGTAAATAAAATCTTAATGTCATTATAATAGAAGTACTTATATAGTTGTGTTTTACTAATGATACTTGTTGAGAGTTCAGAGACTGAAAAATTACAGAATTGTTGTTATTAGTTTGTGGGATATAAAAAGACTTTTTTTCCAGATTCTCTCCCCCAAATATATGTCAGACCTATGGCACTGCTTACAACTAATGATAAATAGCTGTCAAATTTCTCCCTGAAGGCACCAGTCATCCAGAGCAAGCAGAGACTATTGTCTGTCTCACCATAGGTGGGGCTCATTTCCGACTGCTAAGGACAGTGGCTTGCTTCCCCTGAAAGCTTACAATAAATCAAGTCTCCAGCAATGAAGGTTAGGCCTCCATCATGAACCTAGGATTCACCCATCTTGTCACCTGTGTACCATTATTTCCTACTCTTCCTCTGGCGTGTACACCTCTAGTTCATCGCTCTCCCATTACTGTATTACCTACAGTACAACCCCTTCCTGTGACGCCTTGACCTGTAATTAGGGGTCTTTCACGTCCCCCAAACATATACAAACCTGGGTTTGACAAAAGTTGCTTTCTGACTCCTGCCCTCTTCCCCTCCCGCATCCCCTCATGAACCACCAAGAAGGGCTGAGGTGAGCATGCTACCAATGAAATGCGCCTGACACTTTGATTTCACTTCCTCTCTGACCTTCCTTATGCTTTATAACTTTATGATCATCTTGATATCTTCTAAGCATACAACTGTGTTTCCAGACCCCTGGCAGTGAAAGTGGTGAGTTGCCCCCACAGGTGCCATTGAATCTTCTTTGACTCGTAGCTACCCTACATTCAATCGAGCGAAACAGTAGTATGTCCTGCTCCACACTCACAATTGTTCTTCTGGTTGAGACGTTTTTTTTGCAGCCACTGAGTCAATTCAGCTTGTTGAGGGTTGACCCGTCCCCTCCATTTTACCAAGCATGATGTCCTTCTCCAGGAACTGGTCTCTCGTCACAACATGTTCAAAGTAGGTGAGACAAACTCTTGATGCTCTTGCGCCTAAGCAGCCGTCTGGGTGTACTTCTTCCTACAGAGATTTGTTTGTCCTTTTGGTAGTCTACGGTACTTTTAATATACTTAATCAGCACAAACTTAAAGCAATCAATTCTTCTTAAGTCTTCCTTATTCAATGTCCAACTTTCACATGCACAAGAGACAACTTAAAATCATGTTTGACACTTCCAAGCTGTTTTGTGTAGCAGATTTACTCAATCCAAAGTGTCTTTTGATCGTCTGCTTTTTGCTTCACTGAACACTAATTGTGGATCCAAGCACATGCAAACCTTTGAGAACTTCCATCTTTTCTCCCTTTATCATGATGCTACCGACTGGTCCGGTTTGAGGATTTGGGACTTCTTCACATGGAGTTGTTATCCAAACGGAGGCTGCAATTCTTGATCGTCATCAACAAGAGCTTCAAATCTTCCTCACTTCCATGAAATGGTTACAACTGATATAATTCGACAGCCTGACCATATTTTTAGTAGTGCCATGGTTCT
Organism: Nesogale talazaci; assembly: GCA_004026705.1. NCBI lineage: Eukaryota > Metazoa > Chordata > Mammalia > Afrosoricida > Tenrecidae > Nesogale > Nesogale talazaci. Next base: position 52,501 of record PVJH01009894.1, on the reverse strand, counting down.
AATTTAATCCTGTGTCTGGCATTATTTGGATGCTGATTCAGAAAATTCCATTTGAAAGACTACATCAGTTCCAGTCTCTTAAATGTTGTATTCTTCTATAATTTCTGCTATCAAATTTTAGTGATTGACTCAGTTATCATCCTCGTTTTAAATATGAGAAAAATTCACATGCACAAATTACAGAATAAATATATTTGGATATATATGTTGGGTAAAAATATATTTGGAGAAATAATAGAGAGAGAGGACAAATAAATATTAAAAAAGCCTTCACGGATGAACACATGGGAATCATTTGGTTCTGCATTGAGCTGCCAATCATAAGGTCCATGGTTCAAATCCACCAGTCACCCTCTAGCCTTTAAAGCCCTTAAAGGTTTGGAAACACAAAGGGTAGTTCTTCTCTGTTCTGTAGGGTCACTCTGAGTTAAAATCCATTAGACGGAACTGGATTGCTGTCTTTGGTATGGAAAGCTTTGTTATATATACAAAGATGCCATTTGGACCCACAAAAAAAGCTAGAACATAGCAGGAGAAGAATGGGAAGTATAAAAGAAAGTGGTTACCAAGGGTTCAAATATAATGTAAATGTTTAGAAAATAATGATGGTAACATATGTACACATGTGCTTGATACAATTGATGTGTAAACTGCTAAAAGAACCCCCAATAAAATAAATGATCTTTTAAAAAGAAAAAAGAAAATTGAAAAGGTACATATGCAGGAAGTGTGGTGGCAATTTACCACGTCATAAATGTAGGACTGCATAGCAATTTCATTACTGCTACAGAGATCAGAAAGTTCTTCTTCCAACTATGCAGCCAAGTATGCAGAACACATTTAACTCTAGACAAGTCCATCAATAATTCATGCTATATGCTTCGAGTGACATTGACCCCACGCTTCCTTCTAAAATTGAAATTTAGATGTATACATTTTCCTCTGAGTTGCTGTCTACAGGTGGAAAATGGGGCCGTCTTATAACAACATGGGAAGATTTTAATTTGAATAAAGAAGTTTCAACTCTGACAGACCCCTTTTGGGGTTCAGAACATCTGAATCTCTATTTAGTGTACCTCCCACACTGCCAGTCAGTGGATTCTGTCCAGTGAAATTATCAAATAGTGCAATACAAATAAAAACTCCAAAAGCTTTCTTAGTGGGAAACAAAAACTAACTCTCAAACATCTATGGATTGTTAGGAGCTTGCAATAGTCATAATGATCTTTTCAGAGGGTCACAAGGAAGAGACAAGCAAGTCAAGGTGCAGTATAGCACCCAAGGAATTTTCCCTAGTTCCTTTATACTTCCTTCCTCCCTGCCCACCCCCCGCTATCATGACCTAATTCTACCTTACAAATCTGGCTAGACCAGAACATGTACACGGGTACAGATAAGAGTTGGAAACACAGGGAATCCAGGACCCACTAAGCCCCTCAGGACCAATAATGCGAGTAGCAATACAAGGAGGGTGAGTGGAGGTGGGGAGGAAAGGGGGAACCGATACAATGATCTACGTATAGCCTCTTCTCTGTTGGACAGACAACAGAAAAGAGAGTGAAAAAAGACACTAATCAGTGCAAGACATGAAAAAATAATTTCTAAATTATCAAGGGTTCATGAGGGAGGGAGGGTGGGGAAGAGAAGGAGGAAATGAGGAGCTGATACCAAAGGCTCAAGTAAAAAAGAAATCATTTTGAAAATGAAGTCAACAAATGTACAACTGTGCTGACACAATGGATGGATATATGGATTGTTGTACAAGCTCCCAATAAAATGATTTTAAAAAGAGAAGGAAAATGCTTGCTTCCAGATGTCAAACACACTGTAAAGATATAGCTATCAAAAGTGTTGGTATAATAATAGTCAAATAGACAAGTGGAATTAAATTAAGAAACAAGTCCATACATCTATGGTCAATTGATTTTCAGAAGATTAATAAGTCCATCCAAAGGTGAAGAAGCCTCTCTTTAGTAAATGCTGCTGATGAGTGGAAATTCACACCTTATACCAAATTTAATTCAAAATAAATAAGGAATCTAAATATGGTAATTAAAAAACATAAATATCTAACAAGAAAATGAAGAAAAATTTCTCCAGTACCTAGTTTTTCACAATGAATTTAGATATGACACCAAATGTACAAGCAACTAATTTTAAAAATAGATATACTGCTTAATCAAAACTAAGCACTTGTCTTTGAAAGATTTTGATAGTTAAAGATCTTTTGGGGCTGAGCCCCGGTGGCATAAGTGGGTGAGTGTGGGACTGTGGCCTGCGGGCTTAGCGATTCAAATCCAGTGGCAGCTCTCAGGAGCAGTACTGGGTAGCGCCCACGACCACCAGAGGCAGTGATGCCCTCCTCCTCCCCCCCCAAAAGAAGATCTTTAAATTTGTTTCTTACTAATTAAGATTTAATACATGTATCAAATCTTCAAGCAGCATTGAAACACAATCCGTTTCCAAACATGTTTTTTCTACCTGGACAGTTTGACATCATCTCCATTTTACTTCATCACCACTGTAACCCCTGAATTCCTTATTCGACTTGCTGGTATAGGTCCATCAATCCAGGGCTTCATGAACAAAAAAAAAAAAAAAGGGGGGGGGCGAATATATTACACATCTTTACGAGGATGACATCCAATGACGTAACACCTCTGAGATGCACCCCAATATGTAAAATCAAAGCATTACAAACCAAAAATTGGAAACCCGCTCAGGTCCAGTCTATGTCATCGGGGTAATCTGCTGGCAAAGATTTAACTGTTCAAGTCAGTTGTATGCGTTTGATTTTCTATGCTCATCTCTCCAAACACTCTTTTTAGCAACCACTTTCCTCCTATGCCCTTATAGATAGCAGGGATTCTTTGTAGGCTTGCTGCCTATGAAGTTCCACACATGAATCAAGAGTACCCATTGTCATCCATTGCCTTCTGCACACCAGATTCTCACAATTTAGGTTCTGAAATGAAGGCCTCTTCAGCTTCAGACTCTATGGTTTCCATTCCTCCGGTGGCTGATCTTGGTGAGTTTCTTCCAAGTGGACATACTTGACGTCTCACTTACGTGGATGTTTGCTTGGAGATCAGCTTTTAAAGCCCACATGGAACAGGTACATCAGCCTGTGTTCACAAGGTGTCAATGGGATCAGGTATCTGGCATCGAAGAACAAAAAATCCTATCGTTGTGAATGAGGGGGAGTGCAGAGTGGAAACCCAAGTCCATCTGTAGGCAACTAGACATCGCCTTACAGGAAGGTCTCAGGGAGAAGAGGAGCTGGTCAGTGTTGTAAAAGAATGGAGAAGCAGAGGAAGGAGAAGCACACAGAATGAATCTTTAAATAGCAGAAGGTGACAGCAGACCCAGGCATGTAACAAGAAACTGAGCTGTGTCCTTTCTATTTATTCGTACTCAAATTTGGGAATATGCAATTGGTTGCACTTACTGAGAATACTTTTGTTTGGTATCTTTCTGAAAACAACATTATCTAAAAAATAAACAGGTCATCTGGTGCTGCAAAAATACAATGTATAAAGCAAAGAACAGGGACCATACAAACTCCAGGATTCATATACACAAGGAATGTTTGCATTTCCTTGAGAATCAGCATGAACTGTATGCAAACCACACTGAACCGAATGTGTATCCTTACAGTCCGGATTTGTATCCAAGTTCTAGCCATGCTCAGGCTACATTTTCCCTTTTTTTTTTTTTAGGCATCATTGCCCACAGGTGGTGGGAGTAGGAGGCCCAGCCTTTGCTCCTGGGAGCTGGAATTGAACCTCCAACCCAGTGGGCCGCAGTCCCGCGCACAACCACTATGCCACCGGGGCTCAGCCATTTTCCCCTTTTCTATAGCATCCAGATGAAGAGAAAATGCTGCAAAGGCTATGGTTCTTTGTTTGTCAAGGATTTTTTGGCATTCTATATAAAAGACAAAACAAAGACAAATTATGAACAAAAGAAATCCTGAAAAAGAGCCAAATATAGCGTTAAGAGAGGGAATAGGGTTAAGTTTATGGAGGCCTTGCAAAAAACTAACAAACAAACAAACCTGTCAAACACTTGAGCACCATCAATCGATTCCATTTGCTTGTTTTTGTAATTATCCTGTATATGATGTAACAATTGCAGAATATCCTGTGGTAGATTGTGATAGTTCAACAGATGTCTTTTAACAGGACTCCAAGAAAACGGAATATCATTATAAATCACAGGAGTAAACAATGGGTGTATGATTCCAATCACATTGTAATTGAATTTTTTGTTTAATGATACTAATCTGGTCTTCTAAAAGAATAACTGTTTGAGATAAATCCGTCAATTATTCATGAATTTGCTGATCAATACGTTGTTGAGTGGATAAAAAAACCTCAGAATTTTGATGCCAATCATCTACTAAAGTAGCAGTTTGTACAGACTAAAATAAAGCTAATCCTGTAGCAGTAGCAGTAGCAGTAATCACCATGCTTCCTAAAATCGCAACTATTAAAATCGCTAAAAATCGCTTTGATCTTCTCAAAAGTCGCTTAACCAATTTATCAATCAAAGCTAAAGTAGGAGAACCTCGCCATTGCTGAGACCATTGAGGAGGCATCCTACACTAGCTCTCAAAATATATATGCTTTCACTACTATCATTAAAAGAAATTTAAAACTTGAAACAAGTGAAAATAGAACAATTATTACAATTAATTTCTCCAGAGGAGCGATCCAATTGACAAATCCTTTCCTTAACAAACACAGCAAAAACTCACAAGTTTAGACATATTGGGTTGTATTAACTGTGAAGCACATAGTGCAATTTGTTGTAGGATTAGTAATGTTGCCAACCCACCCTCTAATAGGGAACAAGGCAGCGCCTATTTCCCATAAATGACTTTGAAGAGTTTTTCCAATCATGTGAGGGCTAGGAGGAGAAAATCCTCCCCCATGTCAAAAAGTGGGCTCCGATGCTTGCGTGTCAATCGTGTGGTTATGAGAATGCCATTTAAGATCAGCTGCAGTAGATTTAGCCCAAGCAGAACCTAAAGGACTATAACCAACAACAATTCCTTAACTAACACTTGGTCCTGTTCTCCTCTGAAAGTACTCCAATGTACCGAAGCAGACACGTGCAAATAGGTTGGTGATTGACATGGAGAAACAGATGTACCCAAAAAAATGTCCTGTTATATTAAGTGGGAAAACCCTTGAGCACTTAAAATTAGCAATCTTTGCGACTTGTTCTTATCTCCTGACTTTCTGATGATAGACAGCCAGTCCCGATATTTTAATTTTAAATAATATCCAATACATATAGAAAGTCCACCAACCCATTTCACAGAATGTAATCAACCCATTTTATAGAATGTAATAATAGTGCCGTCTTCATTTGCTCAAAATGGTGTTCAATCGTCTAAAGGCCCAGACATAAGGGAGGATCCATGAACATAAAAGGGAACAGTAGGATCGGTCCAAAATACTAGTCAGGGGTGGGTTAGGAATATAGGTCCAATAAGTAAAATTCTCAGCATTTTTTCGAAGTTAGCGTCTCTTGTCCATGGAAATACACTAGCTGTTCTCCTTCCACGTTTAACTTTTTAATCTATGCCCTGGTCAGCAAGTCAGCATATCAACTTGTCATCAAAGGAGCCCAAACCGCCTTTTTGGAAATTCTCATGTCAGCAAAGTCCCCATTCAGTTCACTCCAAGGGCAGGGTCTCTGGGCCATCACATAATTTTATTTGATTCTCCAGAACCCACGATTTCTTTTCTCCTGTAGAAGTATAAACATCCCCCATTTCCCATTTTATGACCATAGCTGGTTGCCATCTTTCTGGTCTAAACTCTTACACCATATAGTCTCTTCTATATCTTTAGAAACATTTTCCCAGTGCAATTCTGCAGCCATAAAATCATTGTCATTTAGATTTTTTTTAAAAATTAAAGTATATAAAACTGTATAATGCTGTCTTCTTGGATGACTACTCTCATGCTCCCTCTTTTGTTTCAAAAGCAAAGTCCGATTTTGGTGTTCACGAATAGTTTGGCCAGTACTATTTCCTAGGATACCAGTCAAATGTTGAAATCCATGTACATGGGGGAAAAAAGGGCAAACATTTTTGAGAACCATTATCTGTTTTAACGGTATGTGGAATTCCCATAATAGCAAATGCTTCTCTTTTTTGTTTTTTTTTTTGGGGGGGGGCACCACTGCCCTCTGGTGGTGGGAGTAGGAGGCCCAGCCTTGCTCCTGGAGAGCTGCTGCTGGATTTGAAGCTCCAACCCAGTGGGCCCCAGTCCCGTGCACAACCACAACGCCATTGGGGCTAAGCCCCAATATCAAATGCTTCTAACAAATGAGTAATAACATCATCAGCATGTTCTGTAGTAGCAGGGGTAACCCATGAAAAATGAGAAAACGTATCAACAGAATGATGAACATATGTAAGTTTGCCAAAAGAAGGAATTGGGGTAACATCCATCTGCCAAATTTGGTTCCAGGTGGTTTCTCGAGGATTAGTTCCTAAGGGGAGATGAGAGGTAAAATAGCCTTTGCTTGTTGGCAAGTAAGCCCATGCCTGTTTTTTAATGATCTTGCATTGTTGTGATACCTAGCATATTCATTTTGAGCAATTTGTAAGAATCCTACAAGGCAATCAATCATATCATTCCCCCAAACCGAAGGACCAGGTAAGGATGTGTGAGAGCCAATGTAAGTAATAAAAACAGGACTAATTGAACCACCTGCTGTAGCTTATAAGATAAATCACCCAACTCAGTTTTATTCCTAATCCTAACAGCAGTTTCAACATGTAAAAGAGTATACATAGCATATTATGAGTTAATAATTATATTAAGTGAATGAGGCATATCTACAAGTAAAGTTAAAATAGCAAATAATCCAGAAGTCTTGGAAAACAAAAAAGTCCCAGGTGCTCAAGTGGTCCCTTTGAAGATGATCACCAGACATTGGGGTTTACAAGAACTAGAGAGTGAAGTAAAGTTCTTCAGAACTTTTCTCAGGTCCCTGGTGGTGGACTGTCACAATGACTCAGTTGAAGTGATAATTGCAAATCTATAGAGAGGTGAGATCACACAGTCTCTAACCCATATCCCGGGCTCTGGCTCTCTCTTTATTTTCACTGCTGCAATCTTTGCTAAGTTCATCACTGAAGTGGGAGTTAGAATCTGGGTGAGTATTTTCTACTTCAACCAGAAAGACAGGTTCTAGGAAGGAATGAGACAGATCATAAGTTGGATGAGCTAGAAAAATCCATCAAAGAGATTTCTGTGAGATAGAAATGTATCTGGTGAGAGGGTCACCAGAGGCATGAGGCTGAAATTTGGGAGAGAAACAGGAGATCTCAGACCCAACAATTAGAACAGGCCGCTCAGGAGGTAATTTAAGGAAATCCTCAAGCAAGGTGGTTCTAAGGGTTAGCCCCAAGTTGTATCACAAATATGAGTTTTATGGTGCTTCCTGGTTGAGAGTTCAAATTTACCTGCTATTCCATGTGGTATGTAAAAGTCACAGAGAATCAGAATTGCACGTTATTTCTCTGAAGGCTATGTGCATGCACTGATAGGGATAAGTGAGCTAGTTAAACGATCTCGTTCTCAGTGGGAACTTAGTTCAATGGGTGGCAATTAGGAAACATATATAATTCTGTAAGTTTGCGTATCTGTCATATATCTTAATGACATTTTTTGGAGAGGGGCATGTAATATGGTTCTGTGATCTTAGATGAGGCATAGCTTTTCTCACCCTGAAACATTCCATTCTTATGTCCTTTGACCTATAATTTGAGTCACCGCACAGTTTTGTGCAGTAACTTCCGTGATGAAGTAACTGGACATGGTTTTGTTTTTTAAAAGTGGGGCGGGGATAATGCTGCCGTTAGGTATCAGGGGGCGGTTTCCGACTCACAGCACACAACAATGCATACAACAATGCACAGCCTTGCATCATCCTCACAATTGTTATGTTTACACCATCGTTGCAGCCACTAAACAAATCCACGCGCTCCTTGAAAATCCTCCTCTTTTTCCAGAAGCTATGTAGCCTCAAACCCGTGTTCCCATGCAGAACCACCCGTTTGTAAATTGGAACCTCAAGCTCTGGAAACTTACCTGATGGCTTCTATGGACTTGAACATCACAACGATTTTCCTATTCCAGATGGTCATTGGAATCCTGGGGAATATCTCCCTCATAGTTCATTGTGCCTTCCTTCACCTCTGCGGATGTCGGTTACAGCTTACAGATTTAATTCTCAGGAACTTGGCTACAGCCAACCTCTTAGTCATTCTCTCTATAGGAGTCCCCAAGGTGATGCTAGCTTTTGGGTCTAAACATTTCCTCAATGATGTAGCATGCAATTTTGTTTTATATCTTCAAAGGGTGGCCAGAGGTGTGTCCATCTGTACCACCTGCCTCTTGAGTGTCTTCCAGACCATCACCATCAGTCCGATGAACTCCAGGTGGGCAGTGCTTAAACTGAAAGCCCTAAAGTACATTGGTCCTTCCAATATTTTCTGCTGGATACTACACATGCTAGTAAATGTCATTTTTCCTATTTATAGCTCTGGCAATAGGAGCAACACGACCATCATAAAGAAAAATTTGTTGGAATCCTGTTCTACTATAAAGCATAACAATGCTATAATATTATTCTATGCAGCAATGATATCCTTCCATGACATTTTGTGTTTGGGATTCATGTCCTGGGCCAGTGGCTTCATGGTTGTCATCTTGTACAGACATAAGCAGCAGGTCCACTATTTACGTTTGAACAGCACCTCTCCCAGATCATCCGTTGCAACCAGGGCCACTCGAAGTATCCTTGTTCTGGTGAGCATCTTTGTATCATTTTATACCCTCTCCTATATGATTTTTATTTATTTGGCTCTTCTGGACAATCCCAGTGGCTGGATGGCAAACTTGTCTGCATTTATCAGTGTGTGTTTCCCAACTGTCAGTCCCTTTGTTCTTATGAGCAGTGACTCCCGTGTGTTTAGACTCTGTGTCTTTTGCTATAGAAAGAATACCTCATTTCTATCTCTCATAAGAAAGATATAATCTATATATTTTGATCACTGACTTACTCTTACTTTGCAGCATGTTAAGAAAAACTATGAGCAAGTGTATTGTAGAGAAAGAGAACTGGAGAGATAGATTATGCCCTAATGATAAATGGCAAATAATAGTGGAATGCATAAATACTAACAAATGTAATTATTATGTCAAAACTAATAGACTTGCATTTTTGTTAGTAGTAGCCATAAAGATGGTTATCATCTGAATAAAGAAGATAAGAGTCAGTCCTAAAATAGCATGGTCTCTACTCTGGCTATTTACTCTCAAGTCAGCTTCAATTCATGGTGACCTTCTGTAGAGTGGAAAGAAGCATTATCTGGTTTACATTGGTCACATGGTTGGGGGTATGTTTGAGCCCATTGTTGAAGCTACTATGTCAATCCACCTACCCGATGGTCTCACTTGTTTCCGCTGACTGCCTGCTTGACCCAGCATGATGCCTTTGCCCATGCGTTGTCTCTTTCTGATGTTGGCTCTAAAGTAAATGCGATCAAGTCTGCTCATCCTGGCTTCAAGGGATCAGGCTGGTTGATTCGCCAAGATGACGTTACACTAGAATTGCCTTAGAACACACCTTTTTAACCTGGGGGATGGACATGCCTGGAAATTTAACAGGACATGAAAATCTAAAGTCAGTTTCAGAAAATGGAGCTGTCATCTGGGAAGAACATTTGGGAAATGGTCCTCTTGTGGTGGGATAGGATTCTACGTGATCCTATTGGAGTGCAAGAAGGTTGTAGTAAATTGGACAAAAAATGGGGCCGCTGGCATTACAAGTATTGTTGCCGATATCTGGATTCTGTGTCTTTGATAATAAGAGAAACAATGGCTATTTGAAGTATGATCATGTGTCTGAAGGAAGTGTAGTATATGAAGAATATTTACAGGCAAACATTGGGAAAATAAAATGCAACAAAATAATGAAAAATAGTTGTGCAGAGTAATTTTTTTCATATGATAAGTGTGGGAGCAAGCCCACAATCAAATGAGTCCTAAAGAGTGGCTGTGTGACTGAAGGGTTAAAAAATAAATAGCCAGACAAAAGTTAAAGGGTGCTCACCTCTTCCATGGAGTCAGGAACCAGAGAGGTTGCAAATGTATTCTTCCACAAATGTATAAATATGCTTGACTCAATGGATGGCGGGATGGATTTTGATAAGAGCTGTATGCGCCTCCAATATCATGATCTTTTTCAAAAAAAAAAAAGAAAATTAACTTACTGTTCTTGAATTGAGGCCAACACATGGTTTCTGAGACTTCAACTTTCTATGGAAGTAGTGAGCAGCAGGTGGCTTGAAACTCCTTACCTTGACCTTTGTATCCCAATGTGAACCACTACACCTCCATCTATAGAAAACTCCTATATATAAGCAGAGGCAGATTAAAATAAGTCCCTTGAAAGCATTGCTTTCCAATTTAGTCAATTGTTTATGCAGACCAAGTCCTTAAAAGTACCCTGTTTTCATAGATGAAACCTCTGGTTAAGCCCCTCTGACCACTGAGCAGGGATGTGACTAGTCTTCTATCAAACAGAGTTCCTGGGAAAGTGGATTAATGCAGATGTCGGTAGGTTAAAATTTAGCACCTTATCATTTGCTGTTCTTTTTAAATTTGTTTTTATTGTTGCCTGCTTTTTATTTTGTTATTATTGTTCAGTGTTTTTGTTTGTTTGGTCTCACAGGCTTTTTGATATTTAAATCCAGGGTAGGTAAATCCATAGACAGTAATCAGAATAATGGTTTCTCGGAGTTATGTCAGGGGAGATTGAAGGAAATGAGGGTCTAGTAATAATGACTACAAGAAAGAAGAAAATATTCTTAAAATTGATTGTAAAATTCTTTTAAATATATTTAAACTACTGCATTGTATGATTTTTGAGTTTTATGTCATAAAACTGTTACAATTTTTATAAAGTAACATGTCAGGGGGAGGGGGGAAATTGGAGGGGGAAGGAAGAGAACTCATATCAAGGGCCCAAGGCAGATGTTGGGAGAATGTTGACGAGGACAGGCAAGTGGGGGTGCTTGGCACAGTATATGTAACTATGTATTGAACTATGTATGATGAAAAGCAATGTACGAACGCCCAATAAAATGATTTTAAGAAAGAGTAACATGTCTCACATTGGTAGGTAACTACAGTGAATTGCACCAAAATTCCTTTACAATCAGAGTTACTCACAATCCCATGGTCCAGTATTGGATTAAATGCTGGACGATTGAACATACTGTGAGAAGTTTAAACCAAGCAGCCGTTCCATGGAAGAAAGATGAGGCTATCAAGTCATGTAAAGATTTAGTTGGTGTTGTTTTTAGATATCATCCAGCTGTCTCCAGCTTGAGAAGCCCTTGGAAACCAGTCTCTCCTGTTTTGAGTCAGAATCCACTCACTGGCTGTAGATTCAGTTTAGTTTAGCAGAGTCCATCACAAGGCCACCCTTTCAAGTTATGAAAACAAATACCCATGCTTATCATTCTTAAAGAAATTAGCAGTGGTCCAGTTTCTTATGTTGCAGAACCCATGTCTAACCATAGACCAAGAATAAATATACTAGCTGGTAATTCCACATAGCTTGTCACCTCATGTAGCGGGAGTCATTGGGAAGAAAAAGAAATTTAAATACTGGCTGGCTTACACACCCTACACCATTGGGTAGTTGTTTTATACAAAACTGTAGCAACCTTCCACGAAGCTCCCACGGGGAATTTGCTTTCCTTATCTTTGTGGTTAGCTCATGAGCCACTCTGGGATAAGCAAGATGTTGCCTTTAGCATTCGTGAGGGAGGTGAACACCAGGACACCGGTGGGACTACAGCGATAGATGTGCAGGTAGTGGGTTGGATCCCTAATGCAAGGGGAAAAAAACAAGGCTATCTCCATCTTCATCTTCTACTCCTTGTTTCTGGATGGGAAAACCCTGGGAAAGAACAGGTGTCGATGGAGAGGACATCAACCTAATGCATGGGGAACCTGGCCACGTTACAATAATCCAGCTAGCCAACCTCATAAGCAGTTAGTACTGCCAAACTGGTACCATTGGGGAACAAGGTATGTTCCTCCCATTCAGACAAACACCCACAAAGTACAGAAGAGCCATATATATTTGTGTGTAAGTCGAGTTTTCCCAGAACATTTTTAATGGTAAAATTAGGTGTCTCTGCTGATAGTCCGGTTGGCTTATACTCGAGTATATAGGTACTCATTTTGAATGGAAAAAACACTAGCTACATTTTAATAGCATACTATGAGTGTTCAACTAGTGTATCCAGTTGGTTTCTCTTTTCTTGTTTGGTATTTGTTTGCTTGTTTTTGTCTCTGTCTTTTTCTAAATAGCTTCGTTCGTTTTCCTCTCTGCATTTTCGCTGGTAGAAAATATTAATTTTATGGTCAAGGTTGAGGTTTTGGAGAAATTTGCCCCCCAGGCCTTGGTCAACAATGAGTTGGTCTTGCTACCTTCAATAAATCAACTGCTTCTATGTGGAATGCGGTATGAGAAAAATGGATGGACTTGGACATGATCACTGTTGCCCAAGGAGGCACCTGTTGCCGACTACAGGTGGAAAGCTGTGTGTGTATCAATTCCTGATAGTGATTCACTAAGCAATCACTCCCTATGCACTGAGAAACAAAAGTAGGTAAAATTAAGCTCCCAGGAAACAATAAAGTGATGAAATGTGGTCTCTTGAATGTGAAACCTAATGACTTAGATTATGTTGTATAATAATTGACAAAGTATTGTGTTAAACGTGTCTACCCCAATGGTGCAGGATATATGCAAAATGTTCTATCAAAGTAGTACATTAGTCATAAGAGATATGACCCACCCTCCCACAGGGAGTCAGGGACAATCAGGGAAGGAGGAGGCAAAGATATCTCTGGAAGTCAAGCAGGAAAGAGGGGACTGACAGAACCATCAACAATACATGGTGGATCTTGCCACAAAGGACTCTGGGGCACAGTCAGAATGTCCAAGCAGTGACACAAACAATGAAAATACACATCAATCACCTCATTTTCTGGTGATAACAATTTAACAAGAATGATGCACATAGCCTCCATCAAATTAAACACTGTTCAGACTCATCTGGTTGTAGACTTCATACATAAGAGCACTGGATGATAAGGCACAGAAATGGCCAACGCGTTCTATTGTGTACAAATGTCTACTTGGTAAGCCTCAGTGCTGTGATGTGCTTTATGGTACAGGGTTATCTCCCAATGCGTGCGATTCCTATTAAAGCTTTGTCCGGGGCTGAGCCCCGGTGGCGTAAGTGGTTGAGTGCGGGACTGCGGCCCACGGGCTTGGTGGTTCAAATCCAGCGGCGGCTCTCAGGAGCAGGACTGGCTAGCTCCCACGACCACCAGAAGGCAGTGATGCCCCCCCAAAAATAAGTAAATAAAACTTTGTCCAATCAACTCAGATTTTATTATTTTTTTTAGAACATCACTTGTGATTAGTTTGATGGGGGTGCAAGCATTAAAACAGGCAGAAAGAACTTAGCAATCTAACCTTCATAGTCATTTGCCACCAATGGATGGAACAAGATTTAGAATGAAGGCCCCTACTCTCAGGAATCCTTGGGGGGGGGGCAAAAAAATTGAGCACTGGACTACTAATGTAAAGATGGAGGAGTCAAATCCATCAATAGATGGCTTGGAAGAAGGGTTGGGGGATCTGCATCCAACAGATTGTTGTTTTTAGGTGTCTTTGAGCTGGTTCCGACGCATAACAGCAAAAGAACAAACTACAACCTGTCCCTGCGCCCCCTTGGCAATTGTTCATTTGTTTGAGCCCATTGTTGTGGCCACGGTATTAACCCATCTTGTTGAGAGACTTCCTCTTTGTCGGTGCCCTTCTACTTAACCAGGCATGATGGTTAAGCAGGGGATGCTCGCTCTTGATAACATGCCCAAAGAATGTAAGACTTACCACCCTTGCCTCTAAGGAAAATTCTGCCTGTGCTTCCTTCAAGGCAGATGTGTTTGTTCTTTTGGCAGTCCCACGATGCATTCACTATCCTTTTTGCCAGTGTCATAAATCCAATGCATCCAACTCTTATTTGGTCTTCCGTATTCAATGCCCAACTTCCATATACATATGTGATGATTAAAAATACTATGGCTTTGGTCAAGTGCACCTTAGTCCTTAAAATAACATTCTTGCATTTCAACACGTGAAAGAGGTCTTGTGCAGCAGATTTACCCAACGCGATGTGTCATTTGAGCGCTTGACTGCAGTTTTCATGAGCATTGATTGTGAATTCAAGGAAGAAGAAATCCCTGACAACATCAACATTTTCCTCGGTCCTTTATCACGATATTGCCTATGGGTCCATTTGTGAGGTTTTTAAAATTTTCTTCACATGGAATTATAATACATACGGAAGGTGGCCACTTTTTGTTTCCATCTCCATAGCGTGGGTTGTTCACACGCCTTCCCCCATCCTCATCCTGTGCACACCTCCCAGCACCACACCAACAACAGGCAAGCCATCACAGTACAACAAACTGACAGACAACCGATGGCGTTAGGATTTAACATCCCGTAAAAATCTGTGAAGCCATTCTACTCAGTCTCTTAGTGTTGCTATATAGTAGATTCTACTGGATGGTAGTGGGTTTGGTATTGGCTCTTCAGAGTCAATTTGGTGGCCATCGTTTCATATTAGAAACTCCTAAAGAAGTTAACCACAATCGGCAGTCTTACATTATAGGGATTGTTGTGCAGCCATGAGATTAAAAAAACACACACCAAGGTCTATGCTATCACTTTCATTTATTGTTTTCCTCCCTTATAGTAAGAGTCAATGGCAATAATCAAATGGCTTTTCTTACCATTTTGTTGGGGGCTCATACATCACTTATCACAATTCATACATATATATGCTGTGTCAAGCCCCTTCGCCTGCCTATTGCCATCATCATCCTCCAAATCTCTGCTTTTCCACTTGAGCCCTTGATTTTAGCTTCTCATCCCTTCCCCTCCCTGCTCCCCCTGCCCTGCCACCCCTCATTACTTTATAAATTATTATTTTGCTACCTTATGCTGCCCAATGTCTCCCCTAGCCTACTCCTCCAATGACCGTCCTCCAGATAGGAGGCTATGTGTAGATCCCTGTGATTGGCTCCCCCTCTCTACCTCACCTTCCCTCCACCCATCCAGTAACTCCACTCTCAAAACTGGTCCTGAGAGGTTCATCTGCCCTGAGTGCCCCAAATTTCCAGTTTCCATCTGTACCGGTTTTCTTCTTCTGGTCCAGTTGGATTTGTAGGGTAGAACTGGGATCATGATAGTTGGGGGGAGGAAACCTTCAAGAACTAGAGGAGAGTTGCTTGTTTCGTCATGACTTCACTGCACCCTGACTCACCCTTCTCCTCCCTGTGACTCCTCTGTAAATTGCCTACAAGTGGATTTTGAGTCGAATGGCTTTTTGACATGCAAATGAAGACAGTGGCTGCTTTACCAAATTTGTGCCAACAGGTGGTTGTATACCCAAGGTCCTAACAAGATGAAAAGAAACTGTGGGAAAACTAACCGCCTTTTAGCAGTTAGAGAGTGGGCCACTCACAGGTCAAGCTATAAGGACATGAAGGACAGTATCGTTCATGCCCAAACCATATGTCATCAATGTGTACTTTAGCTTAGAACACAAGTAAGCATCAAATTAGACAGGAGATCCTCAAACTTGGCATGTAATGGCAGGCTTACAGGGCATCCACTTCCATCAAAGACAGACGCTATCCTGGCTTCAACCTTCAGCTCCTTGATTTTCAATGGGACAACAATGAAAAGAAAATAGCAATGATACAAACCTCAACCTAGAGTATGGTTGACTGACAACAGCAAAGAGATGGATCTCATCCCACCCCTCGGACACAAGGTACGGCATTCTCAGGGAAGAAGACCTCCAGAAACGTCAGACGTGCTGGTTAACAAAAGGAGGAAATCATGCTAGTTACATATTAATAAAATTGGATGAGTATCTTACTCATATACTTAATAAGCTTCATTTCCACCAAAAGTTTCCTTGGTCTTCTTCATCTCTGTGCTCTCACTGTTTGAAAATGTTCAGGTTGTGGTTAAGTTTGAGGTTTGGCAGAAATTGGCCTCCTTAGCCTTGAACAGTTATGAGCTGGGTTTGCCGACTTAAATAAAGGAAGGGCAGCCAGGTAGAAAATGGCTTTTGGAAATGGGACGACCTTGGGTGTGATCATGGAGGCCGAAGGAGTCACCTTTTGCCAAAGTCAAAGTTGAAGGCCTTGTATTCGTTACTCGTTATGATGCACTATTCGCTCCCCTATGAATTTACAAACAAAACTAGGTCATAATAGGCACCTGAAAGGAATCCTGCTACTTGGGTGGTTACCGGTTGAGCTGTTACCTACGAGGTTAGCAATTCAAAATGACTAGTGACTCCATAGGAGCAAGAGGCTTTCTGGTCCTATGAAAAAGTAGAGTCTCGGGAAATAACAAGGGCAGTTCTACCCCATCCTATAGGGCTGCGACGAGTTGGAGTCCATGTGATGGCAGTGCATTTGGTGTTTGGGTGTATTGACTAGACTGAGATGAAGGGTCCTATCTGGATGGGAAACACGGAAGACAGAGTTACTGTTTATTTTGCTTAAGAACACCAGAAATCACTTAGATAAGGTCCTAGTGACATTACCCATCCTTCCATAGTAACTAAGGGACAATCAGCAAAGAAAGGAGTAGGGGACAATCAGGCAGGAAGGAGTGGATTGTCAGAGTCATGTAAAATAGAAGGTGATTTCTGCTCCCTGCATACTCTGGAGAAGAACTATGTATTTTAACAAGCAGCGAAGCAAGCTAAGAACCTATACATTAAACACCTGATTCCCTGCTAATACCAATTGAAGCCCCTTCACTAAAACAAACACAATATCTACAACTCTGAGACCAGAAGGACTAGATAGTGTCTCTCGATCATGACTAACTACTCTGAAAAAGATCTTATTAGAATAATCTTTTTTGATAGACTGGTGTGATAGACTTATTGTACCAATGAGGCTAATAGAAACATATAGGTGGAGTTTAAACAGGCCACAATTTGATTGGAGGACAACCAAAGTAAATAAAGACAGCCAGCATCCCACCTTCCTTTTGCTCCCAGGGGATTGGACCAGCGTGCTGCTGCTTTAGCTAGTTCTCTGCCTCTGCTTCAACCTGTGTGCTACAGTACCCATGGACCAAGCCAACCCATGGATTGTGTTGCAAGAGCCTCAAAGGGGCCTCAAGCTCTAGCACTTACTGCTGTTAAACCACCCAGCTGTCTGCTTCCTGAGGTCAGACTCTGCCTGCCTTGCCTGATGGAAGACTCCACTGTCTGTTTCCTTGACCTTGAACCTAGTAGCCCAGTTGAGTCGGAGGGCTTCCAATATAGTAACTGTTCCCAGAAAATGAATTGAACTGACTCCTCTGTACTGCTGTGTAAACTTATCAACTGTTATATTTCTTCTCGTTGTATAAACCTACCTCTATCTCCATCGTGCCCTGGTTTTGTTTCTATCTACATAAGTATCCTGGTTTTGTTTCTCTGAGGAATTATGCCTAATACAAATGGGATAAAATTGTTGACCGAATTCAAATCCATAAAAGATACTAGTATGACTGGCCAGATAGAGATGGTGAAAAACCCGAGTTACTCTTCAGGTAGAGTATTCACTGCCATAGTTTAATTTCCAGCCAAACAGAAAGCACTATAAGGGAACAAAAATACTAGTAAGGTATGTACATATTTGAGTAATCAATCACTTGATATCAAAATAACGGTATTTACCAAAAGTTACAATTTCAGATGGGTTAGAAAATAAGGAATAATATAAATAGGAAGTATAGGGAAGACGTTGAAGAAGTGATATTACATTAGGGGATTGAAGTCCATGAGATGAAATAAAGTGTATATAAACTTTTTAATGTAAAATTGATTATTGGCTCTGTAAGTCTTCACCCATATCATAATAAAAACTTTTTTTTTTTTAGGCATCACTGCCCTCTGGTAGGAGTGGGAGGCCCAGCCTTGCTGCTGCTGGATTTGAACTGCCAAGCCAGTCGGCCGCAGTCCCACACGCAACCACTCCACTACCGGGGCTCAGCCCCATAATAAAAACATTTTAATAAAAGAAACATTAATATCATCTAGACTCAGTTACACATAGATTTCATACACTGATAGCACTGAATGATAAAGTGTATAAACATCTGATCCTTTCTACTGTCCACAAATTTCTACCTGGTAAACTTTGGCATGATGTTGTTAAGCCTGAACTTTACAAGTATGATGCTGAGCGTGCTGTAAGATCTCTAATAAAATCCCATCATGAAAATTTTATGGTGTGGAAGTCTGTCCTGCAAGATATAGAGTTGCCATAAGTCAGAGTTAACTAGAAAACAAATAGGTTGGTAGGTTGGTTGTTACATTTGTGTTGCTCCTTGATGTCCAAATTTTGCGCTATGTTCATTGTGTTGTTTTTTTGGTAGAACCAAAACCTCAGGTCTAATTAGTCTGATTAGGATGTTATTTCATGTCTTAATGATACTGATAAAAGATAGTTAGCCCTGGGGAAGGTTCTGGTGGTTTGAGGTCAACTAGCATTAGGTCAAAATGGTGGCTCATGTCATTGCCTGTTTATTGTTACCTGATTATGATAGTGTCCATTGACTATGTATATGTTAGCAGTGTGACATTCATGCAATATGAAAGATCTGTTGACCCCATTATATATACCCATTGGAAAATACATTATCTCTACTGGTCCTGAAATGGGCCCCTGCTGTCTATCTGTCTTGAATATTTTGCACAATCACAAAGTCACTCTCCTGAGGGCCCATTCATATGTTGGCGACACCCCTCGCCCTGACACAGTCCCTTCTGGTGAGGATAATGAATTGTTCACCTGAAAGAGAGCTCAAAGACACCTAAGGCCAAGCCAACTCAGATGACCAATGTTTACATGGCAAACATTGGTTTATGTATATGTTTACCATTAAAATATATAATCACAAATATATATATATATCTATATATATCTATAAAATCACAACTTACTCAATGTTGGTATATAACATCTTCCTAGAAAATTTCCATTGCATCTAGGTTTTCTAGTTAAGATTGAGATATATAAATAAGGCAAATGATTGCAAATCTTGGTACTTGATTTGATACTCTTAATTTCACAACTAAAATTTGAAAACCCTTTCAAGTACTTTATGCACTTCCATTTTGCTGACAATAGATTAAATGTCATGGTACTAAGTGGTCTGAGGGCTAGCAGAGTTCTAGATTTTGATGGAAAAGTTTAATGAAGGAAAGAATCCATTGAGACTCAGCCTGCCCCCTCCTACCTCAGACCTCAGCCAAAAGTCCCTGTCTGCCTTCAGAAGTCTTGGAAAATGAAGAGATTCTCACATGCCCCAATCAATGATCCCTTTGGAGACAACATTGGTGTTTCCAGGAATTAGAAAGTGGAAGAAAGTTCTTCAGAACTTTTCTTGGGTCTCTAGTGTTGAACTGTCATTGCCGCTACAAATGAAATGATAATTACAGTTCTATGGGGAGCGGAAGCCACAGAATCACTAGCCCATATCTCAGGGTCTGAGAGCTTCTCTTTCACATCCATTTTGGCTCTTGTGACTTGCTCATAGCCGGTGATTCTGGCAAGAGAGAGAATCCTGGTAAGTTCTTTCTATTTTGGTCAGAAAGGCGGGTTCTAGAAGGGAAAGAAGCATTACAGGAGCCAAGTGAGCAATAATGTTTTCCAGAGCTTTCTCTGTGGTAGAAACTGGTCCGGTGTTAATGGCATCAGAAAAGATGACAGTTCCTGAAGCATGCGCTGAACTTTTGAAGAGAGAATAGAGGTCTCAGAACCAACACCAATCCCAGGCTGTTTCTGAAAAACTTTTGTGAAATCCACAAGGAAGATGATTCATAGTGTTGGATCCAAATGGTATCAAAATCTGAACTTTATGGTGTTTGTTTGTTTGTTTGTCATTTCATCTGGTGTGGGAAAATCACAAAGAAATTTTCAGAAAGACTGTAGTTCTTTCTCTAAATGCTCTTGTGCATGTAATAATGGAAGGAAGGAGTTAAATTAGCAAGCAAAACTCAACAGAAACTCAGGGCAACTTTGGTACAATTAGAAAAAAGTTATTATTCTCCTACAATTTTGCATCTTTTCTTATGTTTGAATATGTGTTCCAAAAAGACAAATCCTTGTTTTGCCCTATTTTTAAAAACAACATATGGTTCTTTGATCTCTAATAAGGATCCAGTTTATTTTTATTTCTATAAATTTTGTACTTATTTTACTCTGTGTCCTATAATTTGGATCATGCCATAGTCTTGTACACTAATTCTTGTGATAAAGGAATTTTATATTAATGTGTGACAAAATATTCATGATTTTACTATGGTGTTAATACTTATTTTATAATACAGTTGGATCTTCAAAAATAATTCATAATACATTAACCAAGACTTATAAATTTATTCATATATACTATTAGTGTATAGAGTATGTAGATAAAATGAGAAATTATCCAAACCAAAATGCTAAATATATACTTAAATTACTAGGGTCTTTTTTATTACTGGCAGTATAGCTTTAGGGACATATGATAGAATAACATAGTAAATATGAATGTCACTGGAACCAGATAAATGGGTTCAGACCCTGATTGTATGTCTATTTACATGAATCTGACAACAGAGAATCATTTTAAGGCTCAATCCATACAGTCATAAATATGGAAAAAATCTAAACAGGTAAAGCATTAAAAAACAGTGACCAAAACTCTGTGGTGGGAAAAAAAGACACATAAAGCATTGAGAACGTCTACATAAAAGAAAAGACATCAAGAGATTTACTTTCCAGTGTAAAGAAATGCAAAGCTAAATTTTTTAAAATTTATTTTCCATGAACAATGTAATCCCAAACCCCTGTTTCCATGCAGTACCATCTGTTTGTGAAATTTAATCTCGAACTCTGGAAACTGATCTGATGGCCTCCATGGATCTACAGATAGCCCTGATTCTCCTATTTCAGATAGTCATTGGAATTCTGGGGAATGTCTCGCTCATAATTCATTGTGCCTTCCATCACTTCCATGGTCGCAGGCCACAATCTATAGACTTGATTCTTCAGAACTTGGCTGTAGCCAACTCCTTAGTCATTCTCTCCGAAGGCGTTCCCCAGACAATGCTTGCATTTGGGTTAGTCCATTTCCTCAGTGATGTAGGATGCAGGCTCGTTTTATATCTTGAAAGGGTGGCCAGGAGTGTGTCCATTTGTATCACCTGCTTCTTGAGTGTCTGCCAGGCCATCACCATCAGCCCTATCAACTCCGGGTGGGCAGTGTTTAAAAGGAAAGCTCTCAGGTACATCAGCCCCTCCAACACACTCTGCTGGATACTACACATATTGGTAAATGCCATTTTTCCAGTTTATTTGTCTGGCAAATGGAGAAATGATACCATAGTAAAGAAAAATGTCTTGGAAATGTGTTCTGCTACACAGCATGACACCGTCACCTTGTCCCTCTATGCAGTGTTGGTATTCTCCCACGATGTTTTTTGTTTGGGACTCATGTCCTGGGCCAGTGGCTCCATGGTTCTTATGCTGTACAGGCACCAACAGCGGGTCCACCATATTCATGCGAAAAACATCTCCCCTGCTTCCTCTGCTGAGAACAGAGCCACCCAAAGCATCCTTCTCCTGATGAGCACCTTTGTCTCATTTTATGCCCTCTCCTGCATTCTTTACATATGTTTGTTTCTTCTTGACAATCCCAGCAAGTGGGTGCTGAACATGTCTGCATGGATCTCTGTGGGTTTTCCAACAGTCAGTCCTTTTATTTTCATGAGCAGCAACTCCCGTGTGTGCAGACAGTCAGCGCTTTCTGCCACAGAGAGACTATGTCATTTCTATCTCTCATAATAAAAATATTAATGACATACTTTGGACCGCATTCATCATGGATGAACTCATCTCTCATATAATCTTCAGAACTAACTGGCTTAGCAATCATGTATTCTGGGTGTTGCTTTGTAAAAGTATCAGATGACATCCCCACTATGAGAGGGTGATGCTTTCTTTTAGTAGATAGATAGGAGCCTGTCAACAGGTCAAGTTATAAGACTATAGAAGACAACTTCTATGCCTAGGATAAGAGCCATGAATAGGCATCATCCTTGGACAAATGATGTTTTAGGTTGGTGTCGTCGTGACATAATTTCATGTCAACTTGAAGATCTATAAAAGTATAGGAGTGGAGTATAGCTTGTCAATCGGGCCACAACCTGCTGGTGCTTCTTTGTGAGTGTAGCCTTCTCATAAGGGGGGTCTTGAGCACACCTACTTCTGCCTTTCTCTGCCTTCACCTTCCTGCTCACCAGCCACTCTGAGACCTGATGGCTTCCACCACCATTGGACCCACAAGACTGTGCACCCACCAGCATGTACTGTCCCTGCACGTCACATCATCATTGTTTGTGACTGGGTGAGTCTGAAGAGGGAATTAGGGAGTGGTATTGGACTTAGGGACTTGCACTGGGCTGGGCTGGGATGTCTTCTCCATGGAGCATTACTTCTTGAGACAAAGTTCTCTTATACATATATACTTATATAGATGAGTCACAGCAATTCTGTAGAACAGGGCAGAACTGCCCCCTTGTTGACTTCTGAGACTGAAATTCCTTATGGAAATGGAAAGCCCCATCTTTCTTCTGAGGAAGAGCGGACCTTGCCACGAACAGCCGAATTCAAAACCACTATGCCACCAGGGCTACGATGTAGAGAGAGAGAGGTCTATGTCAAGGAAATATCTCACACAGCTGTCCAAGCGGGCAAGTTCCAAGTCTGTAGGTCATATGTGAAGTTGGGGGGGGGGGGAGTCTCCCAATTTTCATAGTTCCAGGGACAAGCCCAAGATCAGCAGGAAGACATCACTCTTCTGTCTTCAGAGGTAAATGAATCCAAAATTGGCACGTTGATCTTGTAGCTACAGGGAGGAATGAATCCAAGGTCAGCAAGTAGAATGTTAAGTCAATGATGACTCTCATGACTGGGAGGAAATAAAAACCGTCTATTAGCTTAAGTCCAAAGAACAGGTAAGTCAGTGAGTCAGATGACGTATCCGAATCCAGAAAGCAGCAACCCAGCTTTTATCCCCAGTGATATTGACTTATATTTGAAGTACAACACCCCAAGAGAGCGCATGAAGGCAGTTCACTAGGTCTTACTGCCAAACCACTGGGCATCCTAGCCCAGTCATGACACAAAATATTAACTACCACACTACTCTGCATTTCATGAGCAAGTCTCTTCTGACAGCCACTTTGATCTATTCTTTCTTTCCTGTCCCTCTTTTTCATTTTATTTTCCTTTTTCTACATGAAATCTAGAAGTGCAAATCTATGGAGACAGTGATACTTGGAGGGGGTGGGGGAGGAGGCTTGGTGGTGGAGATTGGGGAAAATAAGGAGCTGATAACAATGAGTCTAAGACACTTCAAAGCCCAGAAATGGTCCAGACAAGAAACTCAGCCAGGGCTGAGCCCCGGTGGCGTAGTGGTTGTGCGCGGGACTGCGGCCCACTGGGATGGAGTTTCAATTCCAGCAGTGGGGCTGGGCCTCCTACTCCCACCACCAGAGAGCAGTGATGCCCCCAAAAAGCAAACAAACAAACAAAAAGAAATTCATCCAAATGCACAGTGAAGACAGCCACTCAAACAGACAACAAAGAACCTGCAAGATATCTCAACATGGATGAACATGGAGAACACAATGCTAGTGAAATAAGTCAATCACAAAATGATAAGTATTATATGAGATGACTATTACTATAAAAAAGTCAAAAAGAGGCTTCACACTGTCTCAGGTCAGGTTCTCTAGAGAATCAGCATCAGTGATGCTTATGGACGTTGCACAGAGAAAGAGAAATTCATATCAAGAAATTACAACTCGACGGAAAGAAAACAGATAACCTCAGCACTGGACAATGGCAACATCATGACAAATGGAGAAAAAAATGGAAGCTGTCAAGGATTGCATCATGCGTGGATCCAAAGTCAATGGAAACAGCCGTCGAGAGATCATGTGACACATTTCATTAGGTAAATTTGCTGCACGAGATCTCTTGAAATTGTTGAAATTCAAGGATGTCACTTTGAGAATTGAGGTACCCCTGACCCAAGCCAGGGTCTTTTCAGTTGCCTATATGCATGCAAAGGTTGGACTTTGAATAAGGAAGACTGAACAAACATGATGCTTCTGAGCTATGGTGATGGTCAAAAATATTCTAAGTACCATGGACTGCCAAAAGAACAAACAAATCTATCCTTGAAGGAGTACAGCCAGAATGCTCCCTAGAGGCAAGTATAGTGAGACTTCATCTCATGCATTTTGGACATGGTATCAAGAAAGACCAGTCCCTGGAGAAGGACATCAGGCTTGGTAAAGTAGTGGGGCAGTGAAAAAGAGGAATACCCTCGACAAAGTGGATTGACACAGTTGCTGCGATAACTGGTTCAAACATAGACACAGTCGTGAAGGTAGTACAAGACGAGGTAGTACCTCATTCTGTTGTACATACATTCACTATGAGCCTTCAAATTTCCTGTGTCACTATAGGGAGTGGTCAACATTGGCAAAGTACCTTTTGCTACAAAAATCCCCTATCATTTACACTTCCAGATTTACTAATATTGGGTGATGTGAATAAAGTCGATGATTCACAGTGGAAATTGTTGTCATCATACTCTCCTTTTCATTTCTGTCTCGGCGCTGGCAGGGGTCTCTGTGACTTCTCCGGCCCCAGAGGTCTGGTTCCATCAGGGCAAACCCATGTGGCTTCTCCTCTGGCTCCTCCAGGTTCCAGAACTCAGGATCTACCAGCATGCCACCATCTCGTCTCGTCAGTAGACCAACTCCAAGAGACTAAATTGTCTCTCTCCTCTAATTGGGAAATACCGCAAGACTTCCCAGAATTCTCAGGAGAAAGCCATGCCCACAGAGGCCTCATTGGCTACCTCCAGAATAACAGCCTAGTCTCCACCCCTACCCTCCCAATAATAAAATTGACATGGGTACATGACTGCCACAAGAAATAAAACACAAACATACTCTATATAACACTTTTAACAATCCCCGATGTTGTGTTTGGAACCCATGCTCTGCTCTGGCAGTTCCATGACTTTCATCCTGTACAGACACAAGCAGCAGGTCAAACACATTTATAGGAACAATGTTTCCTCCTGGTCCTCTCCAGAGTCTAGAGCAGGGGGGGTTCTCAACCTTCCTAATGCCTCAGCCCTTTAATACAGTTCCTCATGTTGTAGTGACCCTCCAACCATAAAATTATGTTTGCTCCTACAATCATAACTGTAATTTTGCTACTGTTATGAATCGGGTGACCCCTACGAGAGGGTTGTTCAACGCCCCCAAAGGGGTCATGACCCACAGGTTGAGAACCGCTAGCCGAGAGCCATCCAAACTATCCTTCAGGTCAGCACCTTGGTATGCCTTTACACACTCTCTTTCACCTTTCAAACTTGTTTGACTATTTTCAGTAGCCCCACTTGGTGGCTGATGAACATTTCCACACTGTTGGCTGCATGCTTTCCAACTTTCAGTTCCTTTACCGTCAAGAGTGGTGACCCCAGTGTCTTCAGACCCTGCTTTGCCTGGATTAGGAAGACAGATCGCCCTGTTTCATAAGAAAGTGTATATGTATATTGTACATTCAGTGATAATAAGGAACTTTTGCTCACTCATCCTCCAAGGGATCAAAGGATTCATGAGACATAACATTATAGGAATGGTGTACACACACATATATTTGTATGTGCATATTTGTATATGCATGACATTATAAGAATGGGGTATATGCAAACATGTATGACTGTGTTAGTCCCAGAGAAAGAAATTCATAGACACTCATATGAATATACCAAAGAGTTTTATATAAAAGAACAATTGGCTATTTAGAAAACATCCCAGTACAGTCCAGATCAAGTCCATAACTCCAATAGTCACCCATATGCCCAATAACAGTCTTTAATTTCCTCTTCAGATCCCAGGCCAGTGGGTGGAAAGTCTTGTGGGTGCAGCGAGTATGGAAGAGTCTCAGTGCTGGCGTGGGTCTCCATGTGGCACCAGCTCAAGGACTCTGGTTCCATCAGGTGTGTCCATGTGGCTTGTGAACAGGAAGATGGAGCAGAGAGGGTGTGTGTCCCAGCTCCAGCAGAGCTATTTATCTCTGCAGCATGTCCAAAATGAGGTCATCCAGCTGCGACCTGACAGACAGACTAGACCCCACCCCATTGCAAGCTGAGAAGAGTTTATGTAACTGCCACAAGGACCCTAAGGAAGACCAAAGGAGAATTGGAGCATTTGAAGTATGGTTCTGGCAATGAATGTTGAAAGCACCGTGACTGCCAAGAGAGCATACAAATCTGTCTTAGAATAAGGATAGCCAGAATACTCCTTAGAGGTATGAATGGTGAAGCTTCTCTCATCTACTTTGGATATATTATCAGGAGAGACCAATCCATAAAGAAAACATTATGCAAAAAGAGAAAGGGAGGGAGGCGGAGAGAGAGAGAAGGGGAAAAGAAAACATTATCAAAAAAGGAGGGTGACTTTCAACAAGAAGAATTGCCACAGTGGCTGAATCAATGGTTGGGCGGAGGAACAATTGTCAGGATGGCACAGGCCTAGGCAGAGTTTGGTCCTGTCGTACATACGGCCACTATGAGTTGGAAGTGACTCGACAGTCTATTGTGAAGAGGCAAAAACTGAAGTGGGTTCACCACTCAGAGGTCAGAAGCTTAGGGCTTTAGTGTCCTATTCATGCTCTCGCTATTTGGTCTACCATTTTGAAAGCAATAGGCTGGTTTATGGATGGCACTTTTGATTTTGCTGTAAACTGTGTAAACACATCTCATCGGCAACTCGAAGTGGCTGGGTCACTCCTCAGGAAGCCCACAGCAGTGGCCTCTTCTGACTGGTTAGAATCAAGCTGCTGGTTGATAACGTCTGTTTCTGAGGCAGAGGCTACCCCTGAACAGGACTCATGGTTCCCTTTGATGGTCTGATCTCTTTGTCTCATGTTTGGGGGACACCTCTGACCATTCTTGACATTCTGCATAATCACAAATATCTGCTACTCGGCCTGCATTAATGACTCTGACAAATGAAAAGGTTAGTCTAGAATTGTAAGGTGAAGGCCACTGGCTTTATAGGGCATAATCTAAAAGCTACAGAGTCCAGCGTATTTCACTTAATGCTGCTATGGGGAAAAAAAACTTACAATGTACGGTTAGCCTAAGGTACTTTACCTAATGCAGTCTCTGGGTAATTTTTAGAACTCATGCCATGGCTCAAAAGCAGATGGGCTGGATGTTGAAGCTGCCTAAATGGACCAGATCAAGCTGAGAGTTGTATGGGCCAGGCCCAGACCAGGCGGCCTCTGGTTCCAGGCCCCTGCTCCTGCTTCTTCAGGGCCAGGCACCCTTTCTCTGTTCCAGCCTTTCAAGAAGATGGATGATCTGCTAAGGTTCAAAGCAAAGTACCCGGCTTCAACATTTCCCAGAATTGACCTCACCTCGCAGAACATACTCTCGAGTATTGTTTCCCAGGGACAAGATGACCCCCACCTGGGCAGGACACAGTCTTCCTCTCCCTAGCACTGTTTTCTGGCAATGGCAGCACTAGGAGCTTCTCTTCCCCTTTACAAGCCACCTGCCTTCAGCTCGAATCATATATATATATCTATATATATATATATATATATATATATGATACACACACACACACACACATATATATATATCCCGCCATCCCAGTACCAGGCAAGACTCTCCTTTGTAGGACCCGCCCAGAAGCTGAAGATGCTTCCGCCCCTCCCCTCTCTGCTCTCCCCTATCCTCCCAAAAGGTTTTTTCCCCCTAATAAAGCCATCCTTTGCTTCAAGTCTTTGTCTGACCTCTGTTTCAGTTTACCTCCCAACAGTCTTCTCTCATTTACCTGGAAGCTGATCATTAAAAGCAAGGCCCTGCTATCTTAGTCAATAAAACTATCCTGGACTGGCCTAAACCTTAAAGACCCTTAACAAAGCACTAAGATTGTTTAAATCTTAGGTCCACCTCAGGATATCTTTGTTGACTAACTAGAGAGTAGGGCCTAGCATGAAGAACCTTATTGTTCTGGTGTCATAGTGGTTACAGATTGGGATGCTAACCACAGTTCAGCAGTTTGAAACCACCAGCTGTTCTGTGAGTGAAAAATGGGGCTTTCGAATGACAGAATGAGTTAAAGCATGGGAAATATGATGAGGACTATGTTCCCTAACTTATAACAGAGAGAATCTGGAAAGCAGGTATTTCATGGTTGGAAAGCTTCCATTTTCATAAGTTAGAGGCAAAGTCCAAGTATATTATCCTATTTCAAATAGCACTCCCACAGATTCTCCCCTTAACAGCTATGCTGTCTTAAAGTGAACATATGGTTGACTTTATTTCCCTATAGAAGCAGACATCCTTTTTCTATCTCCTCCCACCATGACACCCAGCCCCTTCATATCATCCCTCAATGCAGGTAATAGGTTTCCTCACCTGTGAGCTCAGGGACCTTACTGTGTTAGTCCAGGTGGACTAGAGAAACAAATTCATAAACACGTATATGGATATAAGGGAAAGGTTTATGTACAAGAGGAAGGGAACATTGAGAAAGCATCCCAACCCAGTCCAGTCCAAGGTCATAAGTCTGATATTAGTCCATATGTCTGATACCAGTACATAAAGTCTCCTTCTGACTCATGAAGTCACAGGCCAGTAGGTACAGAGTCTTGTGTACCCAGCAGCAGTAGAAGCTTCCTGGTGCTGGCAGGAGTCTCCCCCTGGCTCCTTATTTCCAGAGTTCAGGTTCCATCAGAAGTATTCATTGGCAATAGAAGCATCTCAGCTCTGATATGGTGTCTCTGTGTAACTTCTCCGGCCCCAGAGGTCTGGTTCCATCAGGGCAAGCCCATGTGGCTTCTCCTCTGGCTCCTCTAGGTTCCAGGACTCAGGGCCTATCAGCATGCCACCAGCTTGTCTTGTCAGTAGACTGACTCCAAGAGACTGACTCAAGTCTCTCTTCTCCAATTGGGAAATACCGTGAGATCTCCCAGAATTCTCAGAGAAATCCATGCCCACACAAAGGCCTCCCTGGCTATCTCCAGATTGACAGGCTAGACTCTATCCTTACACTCTTAATTATGAAATTGACATCAAGTACATGACTGCCACACTTAATGTAGTTACCACCCACCTTGTGACATATGTAACTACTGAATATGCAATTCTGATGATTACCTATAACTATCCCAAGATAGTAAAGATGTTTTTGCTCTTCTCCCGCCTCCACATGGACCATCGAGAGGGGCTGAGGTGAGCGTGCTACCATAAAATGTGTCTTATTGTACTCTCTCTCTACCTTTCCTATCCTCTATGACTTTACCATGATCTTTATATATTATAGCCATACAAATGTGCCTGCAGACTGTTCAGTTGTTAGAGGCTGGGTGCCTCTGAAAAATGGCATCCAATATAGGGCACTGTAGGAAAAAGTAAACCTAATACCTATGCTATTACTCTCACACATTTACTGAAAAAAAAAACAGAAGGTAGTAATAACCAAAAAAAAAATGCAAGGTTTTCTGCAAATAGCAAAAAAAAAAAAAAAAAAAAAAAAAAAAAAAAAAAAAAAAAAAAAAAAACCAAAAGTTTAATTCATCATCTCCAGGAGAAGGAACTTTAGATCTAGGAACTTGGGAGGAAGTAGTACGAACTTAAAGAAAGCATACAGAGAGAGGTAGAGTATCACCCTGGAGATGTGGTCTTTGTGGGCTCAAGATAAGATGGTTTTAGAATCCCTGCAGACAGAGCAAGAGAGGAAAAGGAACCATCAGTGGTCGTCAGAGGCTGGCTTCCTCTGATATTGCAGTCTTAGAAAATCATTAGGGAAGGTCTGCCCTGCCTCATAAGGTCACCAAGAATCACCATCAACTCTTTGGCAATGAGTTAGCTTACTGTTCCTTCTGCTTGCTCATGGTCAACAGTTGCTCCCCATGGTTAAGCTGAAACATGTGTTCATGTAAAATACCTATACCTGACTGCAAAGGGTACCAAAAGGTACATACTCTCTATGTATTCTGATTTCAAAGAGGACAATGTAAAGACCATCTATTTTGTCCTGCTGTAGTCTCCTCACTGGGATAATTTCTAAATAAAAACGTCTCTTTCTTCTATAACTTAGAATGAGTAAATTGGCTCTGAATAAAATACCTGCACTTCAGGTGGCACCTGGGTGACACAGCAGTTAAGCATTCAACTACCAGGTGAAAAGGACAGCATTTCAAACCCACTCAGAGACCCCTGAAAATTAAAATTTGGAGGTCTGCTTTTGGAAAGTCATGAAAACTCCATGGAGCACAGTTTCAGCAGTTGTCATCATTCAAAGAAACATTACTCAATGGCATTGAATAAGGCCAACAAGAACCTTAATGGTTTATTGTGGGAAACAGAGTTCTCCCAAGTTGTCTCCCCGAAATATGCCGGAACCTGCCAGCCATGAAAAGTACCTGAGTCGGGGGGTAAGGATTAGGAAAAGAAAGACAAATAACACAGAGATGGGGTTGGGAGGACTACCGTTCAAGACTGCAGTCCCAAGTTTATTC
This sequence comes from Nesogale talazaci, assembly GCA_004026705.1. Taxonomy (NCBI): domain Eukaryota; kingdom Metazoa; phylum Chordata; class Mammalia; order Afrosoricida; family Tenrecidae; genus Nesogale; species Nesogale talazaci. Next base: position 21,683 of record PVJH01009894.1, on the reverse strand, counting down.
TGAACAGTCTTTTTATACTATATCTATAAAAAGGATAAATCTGCCAACAGAGCAAAAGCAATTATTATGGTTTCCTTGTGCATCATCAAGACTTTCTTGCACTTGTACCTAGATGGTTACACCTTGTCAGCTTCCCTGTACCCAGACTCAACCATCCGTGTTCTCTAGCTCAAAATACTCTCCTGATTATCTTGTGATTAATGACTAAATCAAACAATATATCATTAAGCTTGTTAATATTTTTCCAGTCCAGGAGAGCAGGTCTTTGGGGATATCAGTCAATGAGGACAGCAGATTCCTGGGACATCAGTCTACCTCAAAGCAGCTCCCCACACAAATATATGCCAAACTTAGCTGCTTGCTACACATGGCAAATGTCTACACACTTGGAGGCCAACAGAAGTAGGTTAGGGGTTATTCTCCCTAAGGGTTCTCAGCAATCTAGAGCAATCAAACTCTATAGTATGTCCCACCCTAAGTAGGGCCCACTCCCTTCTAATAAGGAGAGTTGTGGACTACTTCCTTGTAGGAGAGCCCAGAGAGGTCAAGCCCACCCAAGAGTGACCACAGTTAGGCTGTCATCATGAATCTAGGATCCACCCTTCTTTTCCCAAGCATACCTAGTCCCTCTACTTCCTATTATGTGCACATCCCGAGCTCATCCCCTTCCTGTTATGCTTATGCCCACTGTACATCCCCTTTCTATGATGTGTATGCCTATTGTAATAGCCCCTTCCTGTGACCTGGATGGTTACCTGAAATCACATCTCCTAACGAGATAGAAGCCTGGGTTAGCAATAAATTTCCTCTCTCGCTGACTCTCTCTCCACGTGGGCCACCAAGTGGGGCCAAGGTGAGCATGCTACCATAAAATGACCGACTCCATAATTTTACACTCTCTTCTCTCTTATTTTCTATGACTTTACTATAATCTTTACTAATCATTGCTGTACCATCGCACCGACCAGATTCATGGTGTTAGGGGTGGGCTCCCTCACAGTTGATGGGATTTGACTTATGGGATTATGTTTGAGTCCAAGATCCATGGGGTCATTTCCAAATTCAAAAAAACAGGCTAGCTGGATTCTGCTCCCTCAGACTCCTGCTGATGATCGTCTTAAAGAAATGTCACCTAAAACAAATGGAATGGAATTGGTCTTCTTTTCTGTTATCAGATAAATTAGAATGATCCATGAAGTAGTATACTCATTAGGGTTTTGTTTTTTTTTCCAAAAAGTATCAGGAAAATGTAGTGGGGCATTTGAATGATAATAGGATATTTATATAAAAACAAAAAAATCCCCAGAGACCAGTTACTAGTTAAAAGGAGTGACTACTTTATAGTTGAGAAATGTAAGGGGGGGGGGGACAATTAATATGAACATCAGCAGTAATAAGGAACCCTGGTGGCAGAGCGGACTGTGCACTGAGCTGCTGCCAGCAGCGAGGTCAGCGGTTCAAACTCACCAGTCACTCCTCAGGAGACAGATGAGTCTGTTTGCTCCTGGAGAGACTGAAGTCCCAGAAACTCAAATGAACAGTCCGACGGTTGTATGGGAGCCTTATGATTTGGCATTCACTTGAGGGCAGCGAGTTATGTTTCAGAAGGCATAGAAAAAGGAGCGCTCATAGAATGCTATCAATGACCCCGCCCCCAGCACCCATAAAATTCCTTGGGAAAAAATGAATATGACAACCAAAATCTAATCCATTCGACATACCCAGATCATCACCACACAATGCACAATGGCAAAACGGGATGGAAATAAGCTAAATGGCCATTGGTGGAAGCATAGATGAACAAACTATGGTACCTATACGCAAATGCTACAGAATAAGGATGAAAAAAGGAAACAATTTCATCACGTGGATGAACTTGGAGGACATTAAGTGTATTGAAGCAAGTCCATCAATCGTGAAAGGACAACTCTGATAAGAGACCACTGTTTTTTTAAAAGTCAGAATAAGGTTTTCACACTCAAAGAACTATTTTAGATGGTTGTCATAAGTGGGAGTGGGAAAGAAGGCAAATGGCGGCCTAGAAGGTTGATGATTTTTAAAACTGTATCAATTGTTGAATGAAAAACCAATAGTCTCTAAACTTTTATCCAAATGACAATTAAAAAGAAGTGGGGTATGTGTGTCAGCAAACCTAATCATTAGAAAGCACTAAAAAAATTCAGATTTAGAGATTTCAGGGGTGGGCGTTGACCATTCAGGAAATTGTAAAAGTGAAAGGGGTTGTTAGTCACCATTGAGTTTGTTCTGATTCTGAAGGCCAACCTACGGTTTGGTTTCAGCTGACCAATATGCTGGTTCACAGTGTTTTTACTGATAATTTTTAAAAGCAGATCACCAGACCTTTTTTGTTCTAGTTGGTCTTAGCTTGGACTTTGCAATGAAACAGGATGCTGCAGTTGGGATTTTAAATATCAGTAGCAGCTTCCAGCATTATAGCAGCATGCAGGAAGCCTGTGGCAACGATCTAATCTGGTGTCAATTTGAGGATTAAGACTGTAGGGGTGGAGCCTAACCTGTCAATCTGGAGATAGTCAATGAGACCTCTTTATTGGCATGGCTTTCTCCTCTGAGAATTCTGGAAAATCTAGTGCTTCCTTCTGAGAAGCAAGAGACACTCTCTCACTCTCTTGGAGATACTTGACTGACAAGGCTGACTTCCTGGGAGACATCCCTGAGGAGAAGCTGCATGGAGATACTCCAGTGACCTGAACTAGACAAGCCACATGGATGTAACCAGACCTCTGAAGCCAGAGAAGCCACAGAGAGACCCCTACCGGTGCTGAGATGCTTACACCGCCACTGGAGCCAAAGACTTTCTACCCACTGTCTTGTGATTGTTCTGCATTTGGCATCATTGCATGTGTTTTGTGAGTCTGAAGAGGGCTTTATATATTGGTTTTGGACACATGTCCTCCTACCGGATTTATGACCTTGGACTGGACCAAGTTGGGATTTTTTTCAATGTGCATTTACCCTTTATATAAAACTCTCTCTTATACACATATGTGTGTTTATGAATGTGTTTCTGTAACACAGAGCCACAGTACACAATGTGACTCTTCAGTAATTAGGAAAATGTTAATCAAGATCACAATGAGATATCACTCTACACCCTCTAAAATGGCTATGGTTTTAAAACAGAAAGAAATGATGATGATATGGAGAGGTGGGAATGCTCATTCACTGCTAATGGGATTTAAACGGTTGGATAATTTGTCAAAATTTTAAGTACACATTACCACCAACTCAGGTATATCAAAGTCAAAACACATCTACTGTACTCATACATCAAGACTCACTGCAGCACTATTCACCACAACAGCCAAAATAGAGAAGCAGCCCAAATGTCCATCCACAGATGGATGGATGAACAAAAGGTGATATGTACACACAATGGAATACCGCTCAATCACAAATAGAAATTAAGTCCTGATGTACCCCATGGCATGAATGAACCCTGAAAATATTATGATGGGTGGAATAAGGCAATCAGAGAGTGACACATATTGTACGAATCAATTTCCATGATATTGCCAAGTGTACACAGACGATGTTAATTATCGTCTGCGAAGGGAAGAGATGGGATAAGTGTCCCTTATTATTCTGAACTTATAACACGTCTACCTTAATTAGCGTCAAAAGCAATCAGTACCCATTACTAAAAAAATCAGAAAATACATGTCGTGGCTGATGACCACTCAACAGTCCTGAGTTAAGTATGCATCACTCTGACTTATCTGATAGCGACAATAAGGCTAGTGAATTCTTGCGAACTAATATGATTCTTGTGATTTGATATGTGATGCATTCACTGACTTCCATTTTTCTATGGATATCATTCTATTGACTTCCTATCACGAGCACCTAGGGCCATCAAGTCTGTTCTAACTCAGAGTGACCCTGTAGGACAATAGAACTACTCCAGAGGATTTCCTCAGCTTCCTTACAGAAGTAGATTGCCACAACTTTCTCCTGTGGAGCAGCTGGTGAATTCAAACCTCTGTCCTTTGGGTCAGATCCTATCACTAATAAGGATCAATATTTTTCTTCGAATATCTTTTCCTATAAAGATATTTGGTGGACATTGAACTGTGCAAGTAATTTCCCAGTGATTTCCCAGGTAGATCATTGGCATTGTGTCCTGTATTTCAAGATCTCCTTGAAAGTCATCTCAAATGCTTTTCCTACATCTCATTTCTCTGCTCCTTACCTAACTCATATTGTACTTCAATGGCCTGAAGAACAGGAATGAACTTCATTTGAGGTGGGAGAAAAGCATCCAGTGAGATGCACCTATGATGCTGTTAGAACTTTCACCTATCAGATGCCAGCATTTCCTGAGGTCATGCTACCAGATAGTATAGACATGTCCTCTAGAGTTTCCAAAGCTATGATCTCTGCAGAAGCAGGTCTTTTCTCCTGTGGAGCCACCGATGGGTTTGAACCACCAACTATTTGGTTACCACTTGAGTATTTAACACTTGCGCCATCAGACTTGATTTCCTGGAGTTAGGAAAGCCATTTGTAAGGGAAAGATAATATTACAATCATGGTACCAGGTAGCAGATGTCAGGTTCTGATAACTCGTGTGGGAGGGAGGCTCTGATGGTAGAGACTGTAGAAAATTAAGAGTCTCCAAAGTACTAGAATAGTCTCTCGGCAGATGCTACCTAGAAACTTTTAATTGTGTCTGGTAATTAACAGTGGGGGGTGTTCTTTTCTTTTTACTTTTTTTTTAATTAGAGATGTTCTCATTTCCCCAAACTTACACTGTCATTCTCGCTGTAAGTAAGACAATAACTGAAGTTCTTTGGGGAGATGAGGTCACAGAATCACATACCCACACGTGGACTTACTATCTGTCATTATAATCCCACTAGACCCACCATCTTGACAATGAGAAGGAGTTCAATGAGCATGTTCTTTTTTCAGTCGGGGAGAAAGAGTCTATCAGGGGAAAACAGTATTAGCAATGAGTGATCATGTCAGAAAGCAGAGTTTTTCTGTGCATGAACTTTGTTGAGGTCAAAGCTACATGGCAAGAAAGATCAACTATTGAAACACAAGTTGGGTTAGTAAAAAATATAAAGGTCCTAGACCCTATACTAATGCTTGATGGCTTTCAAGGTCATTTAATGAATTCTTCATTGACAGTGATTATTGATGCCTCATCCATGTGATAACAAAACCTGATTTCAAGGTGCTTATGATTACTGGGGAGCCTAGTGATGCATTTGTTAAGTCCTGAATGTTAAACAAAAGGTAAATGGGTCAAATCCAAAGCAACTCCACTAGAGAAAAATGCAAGTCTGCTTCTGTAAAAATTACAACCATGGTGACATTATGCAGCAGTTATTTCTGCCACATTGTATCTCTATGAGTCTGAACCAACTCAATGGATATGAGTTCTGGATTTTTATGGATCATAGAACAGTTGAGTGGTACTGTAGGTTCCGGGGTGGGCTACTAATCAAAAGTTCAAATACACCCAGGTGTATTTGAGGTGCCTTGAAAGTCAGTTCTGGCAATCTGCTTCAGAAACATCTTGAAAACCATAGGAAGTTCACTCCTGGACTGCACACTTGGTGTCACCCTGAGTTGGAAGTGACACACAAAAAACTAAAAGGCAACAAGAAGAACTGTGGTTCTGAAATCAATCCACTGTTCATCACGTCTTTCAAAAATTATGGTCCAAGTTTTTAGGATTACTTGTTTCTAGGTGCCATTAGTCAGTTCTGACTCATAAGGACCCCATATTTAACAGAACAAACGCTGCCCAGTCCTGTGTCATCCTTACAAATGTGATATTTAAGCCCCTTGTTGCAGCCACTATGTCAATCATCGTGTTGAAGAACCTTCCTCTTTTTCAATGACTCTCTACCGAGCATGGTATACTTTTTCAAAGACTGGTTTCTCCTGGTAACATACCCAAATTACACGAGATAAAATCAATTCACCCTCAATTCTCAGGAGCATCTACAGACCCTTATCATAAAAGTATGGTGACTCTCTAGGTGTCATGGATCAAATCCTGTGCCAAAACAGTGTTTCAGATTTCAAGTTGCTAAAATCATAGTGCTTTCTCCGACTCTGGAAGAAAAAAGTGATTAATGGGTCCAGTCATTGCATATGTACTGAAAACACATGCGGTCTGGTGAATAGGGGGAGAGTGGTTTGTTTCCAGAAGCTAAAGAAACAAAACAGAAAGCCCTAAGTCATTGCTGTTGAGTTAATTCCAATTTAGATCAAGCCTTTTGGGCAGAATAGATCTTCCCCATAGAGTTTTCAAGGCTATTATCTCAATGGAAGTAGGTCTTCTCTCGTGTGAAACCACTGGTGGATTTGAACGGCCAACTCTTTTGTTAGCAGCTAAGCACTTAAGCACTGCACTATCAGGTCTCCTTTTTTGTCCTTCATTCATGACATAAAAGCAAAGTATCCTTCAGCTGGAAGTGCCCATAGGGGTTTCAGGCTTGTTTGCCAAAGAGTCTCGGCACAATTTTCAGAGACACTGCTTTGGAAAGTCCGACATGCGCTCACTCCTAAACTCCTGTCAACTCTAAAGCCTGCACTATGAAGGATTTATGTCTGTCTGCCTGATTCTCATTTGAGGTGGGTCATTCTGGACTCCCAGGAAGACAGGAAACCAAAAACTAAACCAGTTGCCATTAAGTCATGGTGACTCCACAGAGTAGAACTGTGCTGCATAGGTTTTTACAGTTGTAGCCTTTAGGAAGCAAATAGGTGTATTTTCCCACCAGGTACCTTTGACAGGTTTGACCCATTGACCTTTTGGTAAGTAGTAGAGCGCTTAACCATTTGGCCTCCTCGAGCATTCCTCCACCAACAAGACTGAAGTTTTCTAGTCCCATAATGACTTGGTCTTGGAAACCCACAGGGACAGTTCTACTATGTCCTATACGACCTCTGTGAGTCAGAATGGACTCGGTGGTGGTGAATTGGCTTTCAGATATATCAACTTAAGGAATCCTGGAGGTAGAGTGGGGTGTGCATTAAGCTGCTAACTGTGAGGTCAGCAGTTTGAACCACCCAGCAGTCACTTCTTCAAAGGAACAGAAAGCCTCATCCTTCTCCCAAGAAGTGACTGATGATTTAAACTGCTGATTTCGAGGTTAGCAGGCCAATTCGTAACACACTATCATACCTCCAAGGTTCCTAAAGCCAATATAGCCAATTGATCGTTGACTAAGCTCAAACCTATAATGTCCACTGGGCTGGTGTGGCAATTCTGTCACTCTTTCAAGCCGAAATGAAAGCAGACAGGGTTTGGGCCTCTTGCCCATGTTCGGGGCATTTGTTCTGAAAGTTTGAAAATTACAAAGAACATTCCTTATTGGTTTTTGTGACCTGTGGTAAACAAATTTAAGCTGCAGCTCTTGCTGTCCATATCAATCATCATAAAGCCCATCATAAGGGCCCGTTTCTCAGAAGAGACCAACTGGAATCAAGCTGTGGGCTGATTCTGACCTAGTTTCTGTTGCTTATACTCTCACTGCACACCAGACTTACGGAGTTGGGGAGACCTTCAGCTACTCTTGGCAAAATAGATGTTTGACCACTCTTGGGCTTTCCATCCAGTTTCTGCACTGTTCACACACTCACCATGACAATCAGGTGATTCCAATGACTCCTGAACATAAGCTGTGTCATGTTTTAGGCTTGTACTCTAATCAATATGCCACTCATCACAAAGGCTGTCTCCAAAAGAGTTATCATTATAGCCTCATGCTCATGGTCTTCCTCATGCGGATATTTTGTTGCTTTTGTTTGTTTGTTTACTTGCTTGCTTTTAAAATCACTTTATTGGGGGCTTTTACATTTCTTGTCACAATCCATACATCCATCCATTATGTCAATCAAGCACATTTCTACATTTGTTACAATCTTCATTTTCAAAACATTTTCTTTCTACTTGAGCCCTTGGTATCAGCCGCTCATATTTTTCCTTCCTCCTCCACCTTCCCTTCCTATGAACCCTTGATAATTAATTTTTTTTTTGGGGGGGGAGGGCATCACTGCACTCTGGTGGTCGTGGGAGCTACCCTGAGAGCCACCACTGGATTTGAACTGCCAAGCCCGTGGGCTGCAGTCCCACACTCAACCACTTACGCCACCGGGGCTCAGCCCAGATAATTAATTTATAAATTATTTTTTCATGTCTTACAATAACCAATGTCTCCCTTCACCCACTTTTCTGTTGTCCATCCCCCTGGGATGAGGTTATATGTAGGTCATTGTGATCAGTTCCCCCTCTCTCCTCCCTTTACCCTACTGGTATTGTTATTCTTATTATTGGTCCTGAGGGGTTTATCTGTCCTGGATTCCCTGTTTCCAGTTCTTGTCAGTACCCATGTACATGCCCTTGTCTAGCCAGATTTGTAAGGTAGAATCGAGGTCGTGATAGTTGAGGGGAGAAAGCATTAAAGAACTAGAGAAAACTTGTATTTCATCAGCATTATACTGCACCCTAACTGGCTCATCTCTTCCTTATAGGGAATGTCCAATTGTCTACAGATGGAATTTGGGTTTCCACTACAAATTCCCCTGATTCACATTGATAGGATTTTTTTGTTCTGAGTCTTTGATACCTGATACCTGATCCCACCAACAACTCATGATCGCACAGACTGGTGTGTTTCTTTCATGTGTACTCTGTTGTTTCTCAGTTTGATTGCTCCTTGTTTATCTTCAAGCCTTTAAGATCCCAGAAGCTATATATTTTGATAACTGGGCACCATCAGCTTTCTTCACCACATTTGCTTATGCACCCATTTTGTCTTCAATGATCGTGTCAGGAAGGTGAGCATCACAGAATGCCAGTTCACTAGAATAAAGTATTCTTGCATGGAGGGAGCAGTTGAGTAGAGACCCAGTGCCCATCTGCTACCTTAATACTTAACATATAAATAAATGCACACATATATATTTCCCTATTGTTATATATAAATATATTTACATATATGCCTGTATTTAAACCTCTATAAATGCTCTATAAATGTCTCCTAGTTCTTTCCTCTATTTCCTTTTACTTTCCTCTTGCCCCACTAATATGTCTGGCCTTCATTCAGGTTTCAGTAATTCCTCTCCATTACATTGCCCTTGATCAAACCCTTCCTGGCATCCTATGCCCTTCTCATCATCGATTTTAGATCGCTTCTTGTTCCCTTGTCCTTGGGTTTGTTAACACCTACTTTCTTGTCATTGTCTTGTTTAAGAATGAGTAAATGTGTCTCTATGAATTATATTTGAATCAGGGGAGGGATGGATGGGGTGTTCCCTCCTCCTCCACAACAACAAAAGGCATATTCAGCTGAGATCCAAAGCCATCTTTTTTAACAGAACAAATCATTTGATTTATTTTTCAGAAAAGTTTCATTTGTATTTATTTAGCTTTCTGACTCTGTGCTTGTGCCTTCAACACTTTTACAACGATTTTCTGCTCCTCGATAAGGAAAGCATGCTTGATCCTGTCTCAGACATATTTAGCACACATGAACCACCCTACGCCCTGCTGACATGTGTTTTGGTTTTGGACAACTTCATGAGAACTTTGGGTCTCACAACTAGGACCCCTCGAAATCAGCCTAGGCACACGCCACATGCAGATTTTTGGCGATTTCCCAATCTTCTTTGTATAAAGATAAACAATTCTATTACCAGGGATTCAGGACAGTCTAGTTTTGTTAGAAGCTATGTTGTAAGATGGCCTATGCCAGTAGGTCAGATGCTGAACCATTTTGACTGCCTCTACACAGCGTCCCTTGAAGAGGAAGAAGCCCACAGCCCTCTTTAGGGGTAGAATCTCCCAAGATGTAGAGGACTGATGCCAGAGAAAGGAGTGTTTTCCCATCAAACCTTTCATGGACATTGGGGGAACCCACAAGGTAAGTGCTCCTAGACATATGAAACTGGGTTTCATTTTCTGAGACTATATTAAGTCGTATTCAATCTTGTAGCATTTTCTCATCTTTACATTGTTAGAAGTTGTTCATTTCTGCTAGACCTGTTTGGAAACACGTTTGGCTGGTCTCTTGCAGATTGGTCCAGCCTCTAGCTTTGTATGCCTTTCTGCTCTCTCATTTTGGTCAGGATTTTCATGCTGTTGTAACACAGAGATTGTCTAAAATAGAGTGCCTGATTCCAGCACTTCATGGGAGTTATTCTACTTTTAGAGAACTCTATATCCGTTGTTTTGTTTGCACATGTTAGGGGTGAGGGGAGCTGCCGACACACACACGTTCACTGTCGTTAACTGTTGCCCTTTGATTTTGTGCTGCCTGTTTGGGTTGGAGTCACCAGATCTTGCAAGAAATTCCAGGTGTGTGAAGTGGTAGGGGGAAAGGCAGTGGTTCCCAGCCTGCTTTAAAGCATGTTGCTTGGTAAAATGGAATGCCATCTCTAGGGATTAACTGAGACCTCTGCTCATGCAGTGCTGTCATGCCATTGTCAAGAATTCTTCAGAAAATCAGTGTTGACCTTTAAATTTTCAGTAATTTTAGCAGAGGTTTACCTAACAGGAAGAGCTTAAAATGGCATAGATACTTTTGTATGCATGTGCTGCTTTGTTTTGCATTGTGCTGTTTTGAGAATGTTATGCTGTTGGTATTCGGCCTAGTAACATAGGATATCATCAGGTTGTTTACAGTTTTCCCAGGAAATGTCAATCAACCTGGAAAAAGAACTCTAATCATCTAGTGGGAGAGGAGGGGGACAAAGATAACTCTTCATGGAGGAATTTAATCAAACTGCTGGTGCAAAGTTCAGAGAGTCAAGGCAAAAGCCACATAAAGGAATTCATTTCACCCCATGGGATGAAGGGCCATTGGTAGTATTTTGGCATTCCGAACCAAACCTGGAACCTTCCTACAAAAGAAATTGCCCTGACACAGCACTTCCAAACTGTTCCAAGTGACTTTAAAGGAATCTTTTTTTATTGGTGGAATGATTTGGAGAAGTACAGTAAGATTGGTCACACAACATGGAGAATGTAATGACTACATTGAATTGTACATGTAGACATTATTGAGATGGTCTATGCTTTCATCTGTATAACTTCATCACAGTCAAGTGTTACATTCATTTGACTGTAGGAAATACAGTGGTCAAACATTTGCCATTCCAACAATTTTCTCATGTACTATTGCCACCAAGTCAATTCCTACCTCGTCAACCCTGTAGGAAGGCGTAGAACTGCCCCCCCCCCCAGAGTGGCAAAGGCTTTAGTGCAGATGGAATTTGATTACCACATCTATCACAGAGAAGCTGGTGGGATTTCCCTCTGACCCATCAACTGACAGCATAGCCTTTAAGCACTGTGCCACCACGGCTTCTTGATTAGCCTTCATTGGTCCCATTTGTCTCTATGGAGCATCCATTCCCCTTGCTCACCAAGACCTGTGGAAGTGGTGGACAGATATATCCTGCATGTATAATGTATTAAGACACTTGGAATAGAGAAATTCCCTCATAACCCTCATATATGCTTAAAATAAAGCTTTATAATCAAAAGGCAAACATACATCAAGAGAACATCTAAGTCCAGCCCATTTCAAGTCCATTCGTCTGAGACCAGTCCTTAAGTCCCTCTTCAGACTCATGCAGCCACAACCAATGATGCAGAATGCAGGATTATTACCAACAGGTGGGTGCGGAGTATAGCTCCAACCACAGAACTCACAGATCCCAGAGTGCCTCACCAGCAGAAAGGTGAAGCCAAGGGGGAATGCAAGGTGGGGGCGGGTGATTTCCAGGATTCTTCTTAGGAGAAAGCTATGCCCACAAAAAGGCACTATCAGGCTGTGACCTAATTGACAGTTTGAATACCATCCATACACTCATACATCTTCAAGTCAACATGAAATGTTGTAACTACCACAGATAGTCCATTTACGCCTTTAGCTTTAGCTTAGATAACCATGCTCATTTACAAAGAACTGCTAATATCCTAAAATAAAATCTGTATCTTTATTTTCCTGGAAAGAAAAAAAAAACATCTTCTGTCTTCTAGAGAGGCACAATTTCTATTTTTCAAGGTTTCTTTCTTGCAAAGAGAAAGCATCTTTGTACTAATCCTCCATCTGCTGAAGCATCATCAAGAGGCAGATTTTCATAAAACCCCTAATAAGGAAGACCATCACTATCTTAAGCGGGGTTGACTAGAGAAACAAATCCAGTGATACTCATATGTGTCAGAGAGAGTTTTTATATTAGGAAGAAATTATATACCAAGCAAACATTCCAGCTCAGTCTAGATTAAATCCATAGTCTAGAAGTCCAATACTTGTCCATAAATGCCTCCTATTATCTCCCCTCTTACCACCAATTCCAAATGGGTTCTCCTGGTCTGGATTCTCCATATTTCCAGTTCCTATCTGTACTAGTGTACATCCTCTGGTCCAGTCAGATTTGTAAGGTAGAACTGGGATCATGATAGTGGTGGGGATGGAAGAATTTAAGAACTAGAGGAATATTTATGTTTTATCATTGCTACACTGCATCCTGTCTCATCCCCTCCCTGAGCCTTCTGAGGGAATGTCCAGTTGCCCACAGATGGGGTTTGGTTCCCATGCTGCACTTCCCCCCCCCTCCATTTAGAATATGATTTTTTTGTTCTTTTATGACTGATAGCTGATTCCCTCAACAAATCGTGATCACCCAGGAGGGTGTGCTTCTTCCACGTGAGCTTTGTGCATCTATTTTGATCGTTACTGTGGTAAGTGTTGTCTGACCTATTGTTTCAACAAAACAGAAGACAAGTAATGTGTGCTGGCTAGTAAATGGCATCAACTAAAAAGAAAAAACATTCTTCTAAAGATAATTCAGAACAAAATCTATCAATGCCTCTACTAATAAGAAGCTTGACAATATCATGGAGAAGTATCTCCGAACAATATTGACCCTTCATGTGTTAGGTATTGTGGTAAACTGAGGACTTGGTAGTGTCCTTGGACCTATCTTTACTCTCGTAACCACTGATATGGAAAACTAGCCCAATTTTTAGAAAGAGCTCCATTGTTTCAAGATAGAAATTTTCAGATACATGCCCTCCAGACCAAAAATATTTCCATCTCCACCATAATAAGCCTCCATTAAGGAGCAGTCAGAAAGGAGTTGTTGTAAAAGATGAATCATTCCTGGGTCTGGATACTTCACTATGCCTGAAAGTTATCTGAACATAAGAGCAATCAGATTCTATACGCTGATATGCTATCCCACCATAAAATGTAGCAAACTCTGTTTTACCCTATTTTTCTGATGTTGGATCATAAATTATTCCTCCTGGGGAAGGTACAGGGGCTCTTTGTCCCTGTGTCAGGACCAAGAGAGTGAACGTATTTTCCAATGAGTATATAGAATGGGGCTGACCGATCTTTCAATAGGCATGCACACCATACAGCAAACATATTACAGAGGCAATGGGTGTTATCATAAGCAGATAACAAGCAATGAAATGAGTCATCATCTTGACCCCATGCTAGTTGACTTCAGACACCCCTGAGAAGTTGTGGGGGTCTGGGTCCCCCAACAGGTGTGGTAGTACAGTCATCTTCCCTTCTGATTACATCTACGTATGATTTAATAGAAAAGTATATTTTTAAAAGCCTCTTGGTGCAAGCAGGAAGCTCCAACTATCCACAATTACCCTCGCATCACTATACTCCTTATCAATCATAAGACTCTACATCATTTTGAAATCTTGGGAAGCTGCCTGGTTCTATAGACTAAGATTCCTGTGTTCCTTTGTCTGCTATTGGTTGAACTTTGTGACCACAAAAAAAAGGTAAAATTTAATTTCCCAAGGTCATTACAAAAGTACGGTAATTACAGTACACTTCAATCTTTTTAGTTGGGTCTGAAAAATAATGTATTAAGATGAAGGTAGAGATTGGAATGATGAACCTAAAGAAAAAGAAAAATTCTGGGAGCTTATGAGAGAACCACTTAGACTCTCCTTCGGTCTTTCAGAAGAATCCAAATCTTGAATACACAGAAATTTCAAACTTCTAACTTCCTGGTTGAGGATAAATTTAAGTAACTCGGTGGTATTTTGTTAAGGCACCTCAAGGAATCAAAGTATTTATCCTGTTATTCCACATTGGCCACCAGAGAAAATTAGCAACACAAAAAGAACCAGAAAGTGTTTGTAAAAGTCTATTTATTTGTAATGAAAAACCTTTCCTTCTTTTCATTCCTCAATGAGAATTTATGGGCATATTTTCACTCCAGAGGGTGTTCCAGAAAGAAAAATATATATTAATTTTGTTATTCGGAATATTTTCTTGTATTTCTAACTTTTCACGTGCTTACTAGGTTTCTGTTTCTCATCTCATGTACATCAATGGTAACCCAAGTCATAGATCTTTAGTAACCAAAAAAACAAAAAAAAAGAGCATGTAGAAATAAAAGTATACAGAAAAAACTCCAAATAGTGAAGGAAGTAACTGGAAGTTAAACTGACTTGCTAAGGAATTTTCATTGTATCTACGTAACTATCAATGGGCAAAGTTCAGGATGACTTTGGTGTAAATTCTGGATATATATTTCCAGACCTGTACACTGTATTTGATCTTAGAAAGTAACTGCTATCTATACCATCAACCTTGAGAGACTACAATGTGCATTAGTGTCTTATGATGGCATTCCCTCCTGAGGTGTGTGGATTCAAGAAATATGTTCCATTTGAGGTTATGAAAAATATTACATTTTATTAAACATGAGTCTGATTATACATTAATAAAACATTACCAAGACACGTTGCCAGAGGTTAAATGTGAGTCCTGCACGTAATTTTGACCTTTCAATTAAACTCTTCTGGTTCGCTTCACTTTCTAAGAATAACACATTTCTTTACTATTTATCTGCACATTTCTTTACTA
>PVJH01009893.1:0-76532 GCA_004026705.1 Nesogale talazaci | reverse complement strand
TATTAGGTAAACTTTCTGCACAAGACTGCTCTAGAGTTGAAAAGCAAGGACGTTACTTCGAAGAGTAGGGCGAGCCTGATCCAGACCATGGTATTTTCAATTACCTCAGATGCACGTGAAAGTAGACACAATTAGGAAAATGGAAGATGAATCAATGCACTAGAATTATGGTACCAGGGGCTGAGCCCCGGTGGCGTAGCAATTGTGCGCAGGACTGCGGCCCACTAGGACGGAGGTTCAATTCCAGCAGTGGGGCTGGGCCTCCTACTCCCACCACTGGAGAGCTGTGAAGCACCCCCCTGCCCCCCGCAAAAAAAAAAAAAAAGAATTATGGTACCGGAGGGGAATATTAAAAGTGCCACGGACTGCTAAAACCACAAACTGATTTCTCTTGAAAGAAGTGTGGCCAGAGTTCTCCTTAGAGGCAAGAATGGGAGATCGTGTCATGTATACTTTAAGCAAGAAGGACAGTAGGCTCATAGTGTAGAGAGGAAGTGCTCAGCAAGATTAATTAACCCAGTGGTTTCAATCCTGGGCTCGGGCGTGGGGACTGGCCTGCATTTCGTTCTGCTGTGCTTCAGCTCCCTAGGGCTCAGAACTGACTCAATGGCCCCTAGCAACAACAGAATGTTTGACATGAGTTATAAGTAAGTGGTTATAGCAAATATCTAGCAGGGTGATTAAAAAAAGTGCTTCCAGAGTTCAACTTCATCCATGCACGAGTTTATTCTGACAAAAATGTGCTTTGGTAGGTCTCTGCATTCAGTGTATAGATGTAGACAAGTTCTCTCAGTAACCCACATTTCTTTGTCTTAGTAGGGCACATCCAATAACAGACCCAATCAAACGAGTAGCTTCTGAGGGCATATGCCTGGACCAGTTAAATTCAAGGCAGCTAAATCAGCTCAGAATACTATAAAAATTGTATTTTGGCATTCCTAAGGAATAAGGATGATAAAATTTGGAAGGAAAGAAATGATGACGGTGGGCTGAGTCCGGGTGGTGTAGTGGTTGAGTGCGGGACTGAGGCCCACTGGCTTGGCGGTACAAATCCAGCAGCAGCTCTCCAGGAGCAAGGCTGGGCCTCCCACACCCACCACAAGGAAGTGATCCCCCCCCCAAAAAAAAATGAAAGAAATGATGACGGGAGATTTTTAGGAAGAACTTTTTTTTTAATAGTGGTGTCTGTGATACTTGTTTTTTGTCCAATGACTTTATTGGGGGCTCTTATAACATTCCATATATCATTTATATCAAGCACACTTGTACACATGCTGCCATCTTTATTTCCAAATATTTTCCACTTGAGCCCTTGGTATAAGCTCTGCTTTCCCCCTCATTTTTTTCAGAACTCATTTAATTGGGGGCTCATACAACTCCCATCACGATCAATATATATGACAATTATATGCATACCACATTTGCACACCTGTTGCCATCATCACTTCCTCCACTTATACCCCCCCATACCAGCTCTTCAACTTCCCCTCCTTCCCCACTACCCCCCATGAACCCTTAATAATTTACAAATTGTTATTAATTTTTCATATCGTACACTGTCTGATGTGTCCCTTCACCCACTTCCCCACTATCCATACTCCAGAGAGGAGGTCATAAGTAGATCCCAGCAATTGGTTCCCCACTTCCACTCCACCCTCCCTCCACCCTCTTGGTATTACTAGCTCTGAAGGGATCATCTAGCCTGAATTCCCCATGTTTCTGGATCCAAAGTCCATCAACAGGTGAAGTGACATCCCCTTGCAGAGGGATTGCAGGGAGGAGATGAGCCAGTTGAGGTATAGTGAGGTATAGTGCAACAATGAGGTAGGCAACTTTCCTCTAGTTCTCAAATGCTTCCTTCCACCCACTATCATGATTCCAGTTCTATAAGTCCAGCTAGACCTGGGGATGTACACAGGAAGAACTTTTAAGAAAATGCAAGACTGCATAGATGAGAAAACAGCCAGGAATTTTTCCCTTTTCTATTACACACCTGTTCTTTTTGTTAATAGAAAGGGATATTCTTTTGAGAATTCTGTCAAGAAATCTTGACTCATCCGCCATAAAACCTGATCTCATCTCTTTTGGTTTCTTTTTTTATAAAACCCCAAGAATATTTCGGAGTAACAAGTTATGAGTTCCTGCTAAATGTCAAAATGGCCATCTTATAAGTAGGAAGGCGCAGGGCAGGAAGATTTAGAGAGAAATCTTTAGAAGTGAAAAGACCACAAAGGAGGATTATAGCAAGAAACAGTAACTTCAAATTTTTGTCAAAAAATTTGTTTAATAAAGGTTTTCATGATTTTGTAGCAATACTTTTTGACTCACCCATAATAAATGCCCCCATTATTTTAACTTATCCATTAATTTGACTGCCAGAATAAGCAATGGAGTGTGTTGTATCATATATAATAAAACATTGCACAGGTTAGTTATACATGACAAAGTTTCCTTTTTAAGAATATTATCTGTAATTGAATCTCATCCTTGGCTGTCTGTCTGCAGAACTGTGAGACAGAAGAAGCCATAGAAGCTGAAGGCAGTGACCTCTCCTGATTCAAGCACCTCAATATAATTAAGTATGAAAAATTATTGAAAAAACTGAAGTTATTTCCAAAAGTGCAGCATACTTAGTCA
The DNA here is from genome assembly GCA_004026705.1 of Nesogale talazaci. Lineage (NCBI taxonomy): Eukaryota > Metazoa > Chordata > Mammalia > Afrosoricida > Tenrecidae > Nesogale > Nesogale talazaci. Next base: position 73,895 of record PVJH01009893.1, on the reverse strand, counting down.
TCTTTATATAAGTGACTTCAACAGTACCTTTCCCCCCAAAAAATAAAACTTAAATCAGGCATGTCTAATTTTCATTCAAATTTAGAAAAGAGGAATAATTCATCCTTCAATTTCTAAATAAAGCCAGTGAGTCAGTAGTATCAACATGAATTCCTGCTTTCATTATGTTGTCATCATCAGTGACTACTGTTTGCATATATATCATCTAAGTAAAATGCAAACCAAGCAAGCACATTTTATGCATAAACCTACTAGTCAGTTGAATTGGACAGACATCTTAGGCATCTATTTCCAAGTGACACATCTTTTCAAATTTTGTTATATTTGAGTATGTATAAATTCTGAAGTTACATTCAGTAATATTACAGTCATATATTTTATAAACTATAAAATAATAAATTCAAACTCCCTATCTTTACCAAGCTTACGGCTTTGCTTATTCACAGAAATATACCTTGAAAATAATGAACAAACTTGAACTCTCTAACCATGAAGTACCTCTATTCATCTTAATCAGAATGGAAATAAATTAATATTTTCATTTATAATGCAGAAGATACAGATCTATCTGACCATACACATCAGAACAACCAAACATTTAAAGTAGCCAAGATTTTAACTGTCCTATTAAAATATTCTTGCCCTAATTTTGTTTCAATGTCAGCATTCCAGGAAACAGAAATGCAATGCAATTCTGTTTTAGTATCACATTGCTCCTCAATAAGTCCCTTGCATATAGGTTGGCACTCTGAATGTTTAATGACTGAATCGATAACATTTCTCAGTACCCATCATTGACAAGTACACCACCACATATGTTTAGAGGGCAGTTATGTTTAACTTTTAAATAAATAAAAGCAGAGAATTATATTACAAGCACGATCCTATAGTTCAATGTGTCTTCATTAGATAACACATTTACACTAATGAAAGTCTTCCATCATTTATATTTGCAGCACTTAATGAAACTTTCTGCATATTTTAAGATAAATATTTAAATCCAAGTTCTACATGGACTAAAGTCGTTAAAAATAATCAAACATCAGAAAATTTATTTGTCTTAATTTTATCTAGTTGACTAGGCCAAATGCTGAATTTGCTACACCTATAAATGTGGTGATAAAAGGTATAATAATCCATGAATATCTTTTATGCCACCTATTTATAAAATACTCATTTTCCCAGGACTAATAATATTTAAAAATGGTAAGAACCATAACTAATAATGTAAATAGTAACATGGCCTTTAAAATATTAAGAAATTTCAAATTTTATTCTACCTATGCAGGAGAACATCACAATTATCTGCTTGACTTAAAACCTAATTGTGTTATAGTTAATATATGGCAGAATAAAAACTAAGGAGAAAAATGAAAATATTTCAATTCCTAAAATATATAGGTTTATTTTTTGTAATACATTCATAGATAGGACTTTTTCTTGTAATTAATTAACATTTGATTGAATTTCTTAATATTACAGTTTTGTTAACATACAAAACCTGCATGATTTGAGCAAGCTTTTTCCCATCAGGCATGAATGTAATTATCCCTTATCTTTCAACACAGCCAAGCTCTGTAAATATAATTACATTTTTTTTGTTTACTCAAGCATAAAAAGCTCATAAAATTAATATTATATTTATCCTCTTACCTTTGTCAGTTATTAAATGCACCAGAGACTTCTTGAACTCATCCTGTATGACAACAATTTCTGGCTAGAATTAAGTTTTAACCTTAATTTCCAAACTTTAGTAATGGCACTTACCTGTATTCAAACTTCAGGCTGTTAGAAGTCTGTGCCTTTTAACATTTATAAAGAGAATTTGGATGAAAAAATTCTTAATCACCAGAAAAGTGAATGTACATTCAAATTAATTTGGCAGACGATGTTTACACCCTGTAGAAAAACATGCCACTTACATAATACCTGGTTGTTGCTGTTCTTACGTGGCACCCCGTTTCTCCCGACACACAGCAGCCCTATACACAGCAGAATGAAACACCGTTGGTCCTGGGCCAACCTCAAAACTGCTCTCAGGATTGAGCCCACTGTAGTTATTGTGTCAATCTCCCTAGTCCAGAGCCTCCCTCTTTTTCACTGCCCCTCTCTTTTATCCTAGGACTGTCCTTCCCTAGGACTGGACTACCTTCCATTTCCTTGGCCAATATCTGTCTTCCAAATTTACTAGTACAGACAAATGAGCGCTTCCTACGTTTCGTCAGCTTGTGAATGCATTTCAATTGGTATTCTCTCAATGCCTGAAGACGTGTTGGAGCTTATGCTTTCATTGAAGCTTGGACTGATTTCGGTACCATGGGTTCTTGCTCATATGCCACCTCTTGGAATGTTTGAATGTTGAATACTTATTTTTTGTACTGTGACTGTGTGTTCTTTCCAGTTTTTTGATGCTTCCTGCATCATTCAATATTTGCGTATAGAAGCTTTCAATCTTACAACTTGATGCTTGCATTCTTCTCTATTTGTTTCCATTTAATATCTGCTTAGTGTGCTCTTCCTGTGAGATTTCTAGTTTTAAGACTTTGCACAATTAATTAAAATATTTGACTATAGTATTTGTCTTCTTGAGCTGCCATTTGAAATTTTCTGTTCAACTCTTTGACTTCATCCTTTTTCCTCTGTCTTAAATGTTCTATGACTATAGGTAAGTTTCAGAATCTCCTCAGAATCTTTTTTTAATGTGTCTTTTTAATAACCGTTTTAGCTTTCTTCATGAATGATGTTCTTGATGCCAACCCAGAGATTATCAAGTATTTTGATGTCAGTGCTCAATAGAATAACTTTGTTTTTTGAGATGTTCCTAAAATCAGGTAGAGCATACTCAAGGTAATAATTTGACTCTAGTGTGCCTGTTTTAATTTTCTTCAGCTACAACCTGAACTTACTTTTTTTTTGAAGGTCTGTTCTAAAGTCAGTCCCTGGCCTGGTTTTAGCTCTTGGTACTGAAATTTTCCACTGTCTCTTCCCAAAAATATAGTCAATTTAATTTCCAAGTACTACATGTGAAGGATTCCATATGAATAGGTACCATTAGTGTTCAACAAGATATTTTCAATTTAGAAATCGTTGGGCTTGCAAAATTCTATCCCATGATCTCTGGGCTTCATTTTTATCGCTAGGACCATATTTGACAACTACTGTGTCTTCCTCTTTATTTCACACTTTTCCTTCCAATTGCCAATAATTATCAATAAACCCGATTGCATGTGTGATCAATTGCAGACTAATGACTTTGGTAGAATTCTTCAAATACTTCACTGTTAGCTTTAACCATTAATTCGTAAATCAGAGTAGTTGTATTAATAGAATTCCCTGAATGTGGACAGAGATTATCCATCACAGACACCAGAGTACTTCAAGATAGAACTTAAAAGGTTCTTTTTGAGAATGAACGTGCTGCCATTCCTCTGGCATCTTTCACTCAGCTTAGTAACCTATATGCTCTCTACTCACAAATACCTAGAATATTGATCTTCATATGTTTCCTTTTATTTTGGAAATTTTCCATTTTCCCTAGTCACCCATTGTACATGCAAAATTCTGATTATCAACTGATGTGTGTAGCTGTTTCTTCTCATTCCTTGTTGTGCCCCAACAACAAATGAAGGTCCTGAAGGCTTGACTCCTATCTTCAATCCATCCAAGTCAGTACAGCCAACTCTTCTTTGAGAAGACAACTGACCCTTAGACATATTTTGAATACTGTCTGGTCTGATAGTAACTGATAGTACCTCCTTGTTTGAGCTCTGACACTGTTCTGCTTCTATTCATAATGTTGTCCATATCTCACAATGTTTTGATGCTATCCAAAAGCTATCCAGTGTCTAATTCCCCCAAAGAGGACAGAGGATTCCTTCTTTGCAGTCTGTTATTAGACTGGAATTCTGCTCTGATCTTTTTATTTTTCATGACTCTGCTTGTATTTGAAATATGAATGACGTTGCTTCCAGCACCACAGCAGCACACCAGTCACCAAGAATAGATAACTGATAGGCAATTGATTGCTCTTTTAAGTGGTACTCCTGTAAATCTCCTTCTTAAAAGAGAACAAACGCCTTTGTCTCATATACTTTGGACATGATACCAAGAGACACCAATCCCTGGAAAAGAAAGGCATGCTTGACAAAATAGAGAGTCAATGAAAAGGAAGACTCTCCACAAGATGCATTGATTTGGAGGCTGTGATGAAGGTCTCAAACATGACAACGGTGAGAATGGCAAAGAACTTAGTAGAATCTTGTCTCCTTGTACAGGATCTCTATGAGACAGAGTTGACTAGTTGGCACATAAGAAGATGGAATGAGAAAACCTCCTTCCAAACGATTGAGACGTTTTTCAATAGGTTTCTTTTTGACTCATGTAGGTAATTCAAAAACTCCTAAACATTGACTTCATTAATACTAATGAGGCAAATCCATAAAATAAATCAAGTAAACTAGTACAGTATTATTTATTTTAAAATATTGGGAATATAAATTGATGATCAATAGGTACTATATCCAGTTCATTTAGAACACTGGAAACATCTTAATGATCAGTAGTCTGAAAATTAGATAAAGCACTGTGACAGAATTCCAATCTTTTACCAAATTGTTTTGCTTGTATGGACAGTGAAGTATTACCTAAAGGAGTCTGAAAACAGTGAGGGAAGGTGTTATCAGTATGATAAATCACTGTTACTCTTCCCAAAGATGATTCTGTCTGGTCTCATGAAGATTTACAGCCTTGGAAATTTATAGGCTCCCTCTAAGTCAGAATTGACATAATAGCTGTGGATATAGCTTTTGCAGCACTTGAGCAGAACATTATCTCATAATTTAATTTTCATATTTTATTGAATTACTTGTTATAATATACTAATTTATGATAATGCATGGAATACACATGTGAGAAAAATATTGGAAGTTTCTATTTTATTATTTACATATGTTTAATGTCAAATCCTTACTGGAACACTTAACTGGCTGATTGTTTATAGAACAATACGTTGGAGAAAGCCATTCTCTAGCAAGATTTCAGACTATATTTTGCAACCAGACACAATATGACTAGTGCACAAAGTTATTTCTAATATTTAGCTGAACCTTCCTGCCCATAACTACCTTTGAAGGAGTACATTCATGATCTATGCCCTTTTCACCATGAAGTGTAGCAATTATTTCACATCTTTGAAGCATGGATTTCTCCACCTTTGTTCCTGCGAGCTGAGATTCAAAACTTTCCATCCAATACTTATGCCAAGAATCCTATTCAAATCTAACTGCCAGTACTAAAATCCCAATTGCTTGAATCATTTATAAATAAACAATACAGAAATGAATTATTTCAGTGATATCAACAGTGTCTTTCTAATAATGCAGTCTAAGACGACAACTTTTGAAGACCACAATCTGCTGACTGAATTCAGTATAAAAGAACATTTATCCAGCATCTCCGATTACTGGATCTCTGGCAGCATAGTGATGATGCATTCAGCTGCTAACCTTTTTGACTGCTGGCTGCGATGTGAGCAGCCTGAAACCACCAGCTACTCCTCTGAATAAAGACAGGGCTTTTTACTCCTTTAAAATGACAGTCTTAGAAACCCACAGAAACAGCTATGCCCTGTCCGTTAGGATTACTATGAGTCAAAGTGAGTGAGCGAGCAAGTGAGTGAGTGAGCGAGCAAGTGAGTGAGTGAGTGAATATAATTGGCACTTTATTCACAAATTTCCAGATATCTGGACCAATAAACAATATCACGATAAATGAGGAAAACACTGAATTTGTCCAGGATTTCTTTTTGTTTGCATCCACAGTCAAAGAAGCAGCAATCAAGAAATCAAGCTGGACATTTCATTGGGCAAATCTGTTCCACATTATCACTTTAATGTTGACAGGCAAAGACTACAGTGTGCATGACTCCGTGGTGTTTTAAACTGCTTCATATGCACAGGACAGTTAGAAGATGGATACAAAAAATTATGGAAACATTGATCATTTAAATTCTTGCGTTGGTGAAGAATATTGAAAACACTGTGCTCAGCTAGGAAAACGAAACAAATATGTTTTCAACAAAGTTCAACCAGGTAATCCTCAGAATTAAAAGCAGCAAAGCAACATGTCACGTACTTTAACCGTGTTGCCAGGAAAGATCAGTCCCTGGAAAAGGACATTTTGCTCTGTCTAATAGAGGGTCAGAAAATAGAAAGGAAAATTCTCAATGACACAGCGATTGACACAGTGACTGCAACAGTAGGCTCACCATAATTGTGAGGATGTCACATGACTGGACAGTGTCTCTTTCTTTTGTATCAGAATGAATTTGAGGACATATAACAATCATATTCACAAATTAGACACACAAGCCTACTTCACGCCTTCAAAATGCTCATACTCCAAGGGGAAAGACAGTTCACAAACCTATTACTAAAGTTTGGTAATGATTAAGTCAGAGGCTTTGAAATGATGCGTATAAAAGAAAATTGAGGGAAAAAACTTTGAATTATGAACAATAATTATTATGTAGGTTAAGCATTCACAGTGACTAGAGAAAGATGTCAACTAATATTAATCATAGTTATCTAGCCAGTAATTTAAGTATGTATTAAAGAGCATCATATTAACAGTTTTATCACTCTGTTTTATTAATCCCACTCACTCTGCCCTTTTCACCAAACAGTAGTTCTCATCCACTGTGTTGACACTCTAATGTTTTAAATTTCTGTTAAAAAAAATCCTTTGTAATAAAATCTCCTGGGGAACAAAACCTACATTCCCAGTGATACAATACTATCTTTAGTATTAAAAATGTAAATTATATTTGAATCATAAATTCAGGATGTAAATTGAAACTTCACTTTATCTTGTTGGTTTCAATTATATTTTCTAATTATTTTAAGACACACCTCTCTTGCTTTTCCTTTTAGCAATATCTTTCCACTTAAAGCCTACATTTTATAACAACTCTTTCTGTAAAATATTCTTCTAGACCTTTCCACATTTCTACAAAGATATTAACGTTCTCTGAGCTAGTATTGAACCCACTTCAAAAGTCCACTTCTCGGCTGAGCCCCGGTGGTGTAGTGGTTGTGCACGGGACTGTGGCCCACTGGGTTGGAGGCTCAAAGCCAGCAGCGCTTTTCAGGAGCAAGACTGGACCTCCTACTCCCACCAACAGGGGGCAGTGATGCCCCCTCCAAAAAAAGTCCACTTCTCACCCTTTCACTCACAAATTTTTTATCAAGTACTTCAAAAATTATCATATGCCTGGCATTCTTAAAACTGAATAGCTTTGCAAAACAATACAATTAAGATGGCATTAACTTGGGACTTTTTTTCTTCTTCACAATGGCTCTTTGTTTCTTTCTGCATTCTTGTGTTACTCTGGGAATATATTCTGAGACTCAACAAACAATTGGTTTTGTTGAAAATCAAAGTACTCCATATGGGAGTCCAGTTTCCCCGGACCTTTCCTCTTCTCCATGAAGTCACAAAGATTACTGACAGCAGTGAAAAAGTCATATATCTTTGAATTGTCTTCAGGAAGCTACTTCTATGCAAATTTATTATGAGCGCCTTTTATGTTTTCTTTTAATTTTCCCTGTGCACTTCAAAGGGTATTCTTTTACTAGTGGGGGGTGGGCAGAACTTAGAAGCCTTTGTTTTCCCATTTCCATCTGCACATCAGCTCTTTTTCTTTCCTATCTTGCTGTCTGTAGGGTTCGACATGGTTTTATCACTGCTATTGTTTGAGCACCAGTTTCAATCTTGAAGTCCAGATTTTGTGACCATCTAAGATTTTACTATCATGCCTAATTCTTCAGTACCTTCTTTATAAACTACCTATCTTTTCTAAATAACCTCTAATTAGTTGTTAAATCCTCAAAGATTTATGTATAATCCAGCTGGTCTTCCAAGACACTCTGCACATCCATGGTCACCCCCACCCCAATCAATACATCATTCCAATGCATGCAAGTCTGAAACTTTTCATTGCTTTTGATATTATTCAGCCCACTGTGAAATCAATAAACTATGCTTGCAATTCCGTCACTCTGTTTTCCTTTTCACCAAACAGTAGTTCTCATTCACTGTGATGCCACTTTAGTGTTTTAAATTTCTGTTAAAAAATTCATTGGAAAAGATTTCTGTTAAAATCTCCTTTGGAACAAAATCTACATTCCCACTGCTACAATACCATCATAATACAATGATAAACTTAAGATTACATTTGCTTTTTTAATTATTAAGTCTCCTAGACCCTGAATTTAACATGTTTGTGGCCATCCATATTATTTCCTAACAACTTTGTTGTTAACTTCCTTCTAGGAACTTGCCCAGAATATCCTGATATACAATGATTCATAACCTGAGAGGGCCTCCAAAGGTTATACAAGGCTTCTATTATTTTTCAATCCCTTTTCCACAAACTTTCTGAAGCCCCCTCATAAATCAAATATAATTCCACACTTAAAAATTAGGGTCAAGTGGTCAGATTTCGATGGAAATAGAATGTCTAGAGAAATATTTGAGACTTCAATAGAATATAGAGGCCTGTAGTAGACAAAGCCATCTCCAAAGAAGACGGCAGATCATGAGCATCAGAATTAGGGGCTAGTCACAAAGCTATGGTACAAAGAAACAAGAAGATCTAATGACTAAAGGTCTAAAAGGAAGTTTATAAATTTAAAAGGAACAAAGGAAGGACCCATTGGAGGAATAGAAATAAAAAGAGAAATCTTATCATCAAAGTCATGTGAAACCTAGGCAGTAGCCTCCCTCTTGAGTCAATGTATATTTACTCCATGTGTTCTGCTGTTATCTATCGAGGTGTTCCTTTGCTTCGCTGTGTCATAGTTGTGGGTTGTTTGCTCATATTCTGTTTTGATTTTGCAGAATTTCTGTATCTGAAATCCAGATTGGGTAAACAGATAGAGACAACGACTGGTCAATAGATTCAAAGGGACAGGAGAGGGAGGTTGGCCAGAGCGGGGGATCTAACAACAGTGAGTACAAAGAAGACATATGCTGGACCTGATCGTGCTGATTGGTTGCACAACTCTTTTATAATTTAATCGAACAGTTGAAATATATGATGTGGAAGTTGCATTGACAAAATGTTAAAAATTAATTATTAAATTTTTAAAATGTAAGTTTTTATTAAATCATATTATTTGGGATTCATACAACACTTATCACAAATCCACACATGCATCATTTGTTTCAAGCACTTCTGTACATATTTCCCTCATCATTCTCAAAACAGTTGCTTCGTACTTGAGCTCCTGGTATCTGCTCCTAATCTTTCCCCTCCCTCTCCCCTGAACCCTTGATAATTATAAATTATTATTTTGTCATATCTTACACCATCCAACATCTCCCTTCACCCACTTCTCTACTGTCCATCCCCAAGGGAGGAGGTTATATGTAGATCCTTGCAATCTGCTTACCCTTTCAACCTCACCTTCCCTGCTCCCATCCATTATCGTCCTTCTTACCACTAGTTCTGAGGGGTTCTTCTGTTTTTGATTCCCTGTGTTTCCAGTTCCTATCTGTACCCATGTATATCCTTCGGTCCAACTGGATTTGTAAGATTGAACTGTGTTCATGATAGTGGCCAGGGTGGGGTGTGGGGGTAGGGGTGGGCAGGAAGCACTAAGAACTAAAGGAACATTGTATGTTTCATCATTACCACACTGCACCCTGACTAACTTCCCCATCGTCCCCTCCCCAGGAATGTCCTGTGTCTAGTTCTGGATGTTCTGGAATGTCCAGTTACTTACAGATGTACTTTGGGTCCCCTTTCTGTACTTACCTTCATCACAATGATATGATTTTTTTGTTCTTTGATGCCTGTTAGCTGATACCCTTAACACCTCATGATCACCCAGGCTGCTTGCTTCTTCCATGTGGACTTTGGTGCTTCTCAGCTAGAGGACTACTTATTTATTTTCAAGCCTGTAAGACTCCAAACTCTATATCCCTTGATAGCAAGGCACCATCAGCTTTCCTCACCACATTTGTTTATGCATCTGCTTTGTCTACAGTGATTGTGTTGGGACAGGCTGATGTGCCTCTATGTGGACTTTGTTGTTTCTTAGCTAGATAACCATCTGTTTATCTTCAGGCCTTTAAGACCCCAGATGCTATATCTTTTGATAGCCAGGCACCATCAGATCGTGTTGGGAAAGTGAGCATCTCAGACTCTCTAATTATTATAACAACGTATTCTTGTATTGGGAGAGTACTTGGGTATGGGCCCACTGTCCATGTCTTTCCTAACATTAAACCTAGAAATTGTATCTTACTGTACTGTGACTTATCCATATCTTTTAACTTAAGAGAATACTTGATCCTAAAATCTATAGTTGGTGAGTCTGTGAAAGTCACTAAGTTGTAAATCTGGAGTGACTTGAGGAATGTAGGAGGAGGAAGTCCAGTATTCTACATTCCCCATATACAGTTTTATAATTTTCACTAGGATTTTTGTCTTGCCTTTCTTAAATTGTCATTTAAATTCACATTCATCTTAAGGCTGCCAAGGCTGCTTTCAAAACATTTTATTTAATTTCCATAATAGCAGCTGTTCATTTTTATTTGATTAGTCATCATTTAGAAAATTGAATCATTTGCTTTAACAGTATCTATATGGTTGTTCACTCCCCATTTCTTTCATTCTTTTTCAAATACTTGAGAAGATATTGAAAAACAACACCTGTTCCCTCTAATCCCCGTGTTTCTTTCTCAAAAATTCAATAGTTCCTTTCCCTATTATTTTGTTCTTCATTATTTTTCCCACATGAATCAGCAAGAATTATGTACTTTACTTATGACTAGTCGGTACCACATCATTTTAATACACATGCTTAAATTAGACAGCCTGCTTTTCAATTGGCATTGGCAGGCTGCCACATTCTCCTTAGGAGGAGAATTCTCCAAGTACATATTGTCAAAGTCTTTTTCTTTGCCAAGGATTGGAGAAGGAAAGATATGTACCAGGTTATCTCCAGTCCTGTGAATCTCTTTCTAAAATTTCACTTGAGATAACTGGGCCTTCAAATTCTGTAGGGCTATTATCCATCTGATTTTGATAAAAGACTTTTGAAAAGTGTTCAAATTGTCTTTGGGTATTAGTTGCCATTTGATTCCAACCAGTTGATTATTACCATTTGTCTATGCCTCCCTACATGTTACTGTTCCATTTTCATAACTGTCTGCTCTTTAGTTGAATATTGAGCCAGGGAACTGATTTAATCTCCAGATGAAAGGGTGATTAAATAGTATGTCTTGGGAGATCTACCAGTCTCTGTCTGATCAGGAAGCAGGGTCGCTTTTATGATTTGAGTTTAGTTCTACAATTTTCTCCCACTATGTCCAAGATTTTCTAATGTGATCCCTTGCAGACAGTTGGTAGTCAGATACCATCTAACTCTTCTGGTTTGAAGGCTTAATTGATATGACAGAAAGAAATCCCTGACATCATGCTTGGTGAAATAGAAGAGCAGCAAAAAAAGAAAAAAACAGAAAGACCCCCAACAAGATGGATAGACCCTGTGGCTACAACCATGGTCTCAAATATAAGATCGATTGTGAGGCTGACACAAGAGCAGGCAGTGTTCTGTTGGTTTACACAGGGTGCTATGTGTCAGAACCAACACAATGAGAACGAGCTACAAGAAGAAAAGGGGAAAAGTCAGGCTTCAAAAATGATTGTAATAGTTATATAACTCCATGTCAACTTAATAAAAAAAAAAAGTGGAGGCATAAAGAGTAGCTTGTCAATCAGACCAAACCTGATGGTACCTCCTTATGAGTGGGTGTGATCTCTCTTTCTCCCTGAATGTGAGCCACACCCTCTCTCTGCTCTGGTATTCCTGTTTATAAGCTATGATGAGACTTGCTGAGACCTGTGGGGAGTCTCTGCTTCACCTTCCTGTTGAAGGCTTACACTTGAAGGACTGGAGTAGCCACATGGAGGCCTGCACTGGTACTGAGATGCTTCCACCACAAGATGCTTGGATCCACAAGACTTTGCACCCACCACCTTGTGATTTCATGTATTTTACATCATTTCTTGTGACTGCAGTAGTCTGAAGAAGGATTTTTGGACTAGTATTGGACTTATGGACTTACATCAGATTTATGGACTTGATCTAGACTGGACTGGAACATTTTCTAAATATACAAGTACTCTTGTATATAAAGTTCTTTCTTATATTTATGTGGGCTTACCTGGATTTCTTTCTCTAGTCAACCTATTCTAACACAATGATCATTATTAAATAATTTGGGAAAGTTTATTTCTAATATCCTTTCCTGCTATTCAATTGTGTTCCACAATTTCAATGTTAAATCATCTTATTCTCTGTTTTATAAGATTTGGTTATAGAAAATTGTACCTTCTTCACCTCTACTGACATCTTCCCTTAGCTTTAAGTAAAATGCTTTATCAGATCTAAAAAGGTGCAAGTATGGAGTGGAATTACTCAGGTAATTGAAGTTCTTTCTCATGTATCTCTGAAAGAAGGAAACAGCTTTCATGCCAGTAGTGATTTGTATCAGAAACAAAAAGATATATTACATACATTATAGAATATCTAATTCCTTTCTATGTGCTTATATTTTGACTCTCTAAATTAATATCTTCATCCACTTGAAAAAGTACTAGAAAGAAAGAAAAAGGGAAGGAAGATGACAAGTGAGTGAGCAAGAGAGAGATAATGGAGATACTAAAAAATTGCAAGAGTTCAGAGATGATGATGATGATGATGATGATGATGATGATGATGATTAAGTATTTTGGGCCTGGTAATTTCTAATATCCTTTCCTATTGTTAATATAATATATAATTTCCTCCAAAAGAAATATTTTAAATGCTTTAATCAATTTTCTTCAAGGCTTTAATATTTAACATGTTAACTATTATGTTTATATGTTAACTTTTATCAATTATAAAATGTACAGGAAGAGAAAAAAGATTTCTTAGTGAAAGCCTCCAGTCCAGATCAATTCTATAAGTCTAATACTAGCACTTTCAAAATCTACAATGTCTTTCCATATATTAAGTCATTAAATCACTTGTAGTTAAAGAAATAAAGAAAATCAGAAAAGAAAAAACAATCTTTAAGTATTATTTAATCCAATGTTTTTTTATTATTTTCTGCATATTTTTATTTTCGTACCATATGCTATCATCTGTAAGGCAGTGTACAGTTAGGACCAATTATAGAAGTACTAGTTTTGACTTTAATAGCTATTTTGAGAGCCCACAAATAACATGAGACTGTATACTCAATGTTGCATTTAGCTCTGTATCTCTAGCATCTTGCAGAGAAAATAACCTAGTATTTATCAGGTGATTATTGAACAGGGTTTTGTTAAATTATACAAAACTCAAACTGTTCTAAAACCAAAAAAAGTTAAACTATACTATTCTTCTCTTCAATTTCCATCCATAGTTAGTCTTGTATGGTGTCACATCCAAGGACAGAAATTGCGTAGAAGACTAATAGAGGCTGAGGAGCTTCTGAGAAGTGTTTTATCCTTCATAGCTCTAGACATCCAACCATTGCCAGTCAATGTATCTTACTGTGGTGGCATGCAAGTTACTGTGATGCTGGAAGCTATCTGGGATTTCAAATATCAGCAGGATTACCCTAAGTGAAGAGGTTTCAGCCATATCCACACTAAAAACAAATTATGAAAAAGGAATTTGGTTGTTCACTTGGAAGGAAGTAGATCCTGAACGCTCTACGCATAGAATCAGAACACTGTCACATATTTAAGGATGGATGGATGGCAGCACAGCATTATCAGTGATGGTGCCAGAGGACGGGCCCTCAGGTCAGAAGACATTCAAAATATGAGGAGATGTTTTCTCACAACAGAGTTTACCATGGTGATGTTAGTGGAGTAAATGTTCAGGATCATCCTTTGCTGATGGGGCACAACTTAAAATTAGAATAAACAGCTGCAAACATCTAGTAACAGAACTTGAAATGTATGAAGTATGAATCTAGGAAAATTGGAAGTCATCAAAAAGCAAGTGGTGCACATATAGATTGATATCCTAGGTGTTACTGAGCTAAAATTGACTGCTATTGGCCATTTTGAATCAGAACATCATTTAATTTACTATGCTGGCAATGACACATTCAAGAAGGCATTGCTTTCATTCTCAAAAAGGACACTTCATGATCTATCTTGACATAAAATATTATCTGTGAAAGGATTATATCTATTTGCCTCCATGGAAATCCAATCAGCACAATGATTACTTAAATGTATGCACAACCTCAAAGTTAGTGATGTAGAAATTGAAGAATTATTGGTTGGAAATTGATCAGAGATGCAATCAAGATGCACTGATGATTATTGGCGATAGGAATGAAAAATTTGGAAAGAGAAGGAATGAAGAGTAATTGTAAAATATGAAGCTGATGTCACAGGAAACAACTTGCAAGATTATTTGTTTATAGCATATATCTTTTTCCAATAACATACATACACGCAAAGCATCAAAAGAAAGACTGCATAGAGTCACTATATCAAAAATACTAGTTGACATTCCACTTTTTCAAAGAGTAGTATATGAATAAGAAAAGATTGAAGTTGTTGAGGATTCCATCCTGCTACGATTCACAATCAATACTCATGGAAGCAATGGTAAAGATATCATTGCATTGGGCAAATCTGCTGCATAAGACCTCTTTAAACTATTGAAAATCAGGAAGGTTACCTTGAGGACTAAGGTCTGACCAAAGTCACAGTATTTTCAGTCACCTCATATGCACATGATAGTTGGAAACTGAATAAGGAAGATAAAAAGAAAATTGATGAATTTGAATTGTTGTATGCTGAGAGCCATCGAGGTCGTTCTAGTCTGTCCCAAAGGTTCCCTTGAGTCTGAATTGACTGAATGGCAAGTTGTTTGTTTTCATCTTACCAGCTAAAATAATATTGAGGAAGTTTTGTATTTTTTAACATTCAGTGTCTTATAGAAGTAAATGTAGATAGCTTACTGGAAAAACAACATAAATATTAATTGAATAGGCCATTTCATAAAGTTGAATAATTTCCCAATCTATGCTTTTTTTTAATAGATCATTTTATTGGGGGCTCTTACAACTCATAACAATCCATACCTTAATTGAATCAGGCATATTTGTACATATGTTGTCATTATTATTTTCTAAATAATTACTTTCTTTTTGAGCCCTTGGTATCAACTCCTCTTTTCCCCTTCCTTCCCACCTTCATTACCCATTGATAAATTATAAGTTGTTATTTTCATAGCTTACACCCACTGTTCTCTTCCTTCATCTATGATTTCTATTGTTTAGCCCTCCCAGGGTGTGGTGTGTGTCAATCATTGTGATCTGTTCACCCTCCCTACCTTCCTCTCCCCATCTACCCCCTACACTTCTAGTAACACTACTCCCATTTCTGTTCCTGAGGGGTATATCTGACCTGATTTCTGTGTTTTGTGAGCTCTTTTCTGTACCTGTGTACATGCTCTAGTCTAGCCAGTAGTGAAATGTAGGACTGAGGTCATGATAGTGAGAGGTGAGGAAGTCTCAAGGAACCAAAGAAATATTATGTGTATCATTGGTATTTTACTGTGCCCTGATTGACTCATCCTTCCCTGTGAACTTTGTCTATACATGGGTTTTGGGTCTCTGCACTGACTCCCCTCATTCTCAGCAATATGACTTTGTTTGCTTGCTTGTTTGAAGTCTTCTGATGCCTATTACCTGATCCCATTGACATCTCATGATCACACTTGCTGATACGTTTCTTGCAGTGGGCTTATTGCATATCTGCTAGATGACCACTTATTTAACTTCAAGCCTTTAAGACTACAGACACTATCTTTCAATAGGTGGGCACTACATTCCTTCTTTACCTCATTTGCTTGTTTTCAGCAATTGTGCCTGGAGGATGAGTATTACAGAATGCCAGCTTGTTAGAACAAAGTGTTCTTATATTGAGACAGGGCTTGAACATAGGCCTTAAGTCCATCTCCTACCTCAATGTACTGCCATATAAATATATGTACATGCTCCACTACCTCTATTTTTTAATTAATGGGTTTATGTATATGCACACTTATGTTTTTATCTCCATCCATAGTTTTGCTTCCCAGATCTTTCCTCTGTTTCCTTTGACCTTCCCATCTGCATGCTTGCCCTTCTTCTGACTCTTAACACTTTCTCTCAGCTAGATTTCTATTGCTCCTCCTTGGTGTTGATTTAAAACCCCTAGTTATTCCCCTGTCTATGACATTGTTTGCTCACCACTCCCTTCTCCTACCTTCTTACCTCAAGTGAATCTATGCTTTTAAAACCCTTGAAAATAAAAAAAAATGAAATAAAAAACCCTTGAAAATAATTTGAAATGCAACTTGCATATATATCATCTAGATATAAATTATATAATAAAAATGCTTTTCAAAAGGCATTTATCTTAGGATCATAGGCACACACTAAATACATATATATATACACATAGATATACACATGCATATAACCATATATACACAAACATGTATTGCCATAAATTCTGACTCAGGATGACCTCATTTATGCAAAGTTTAAAAGCTCCATTGGAAGTTCAAGGCTGTGACCTATAGTCTCTGCATGTACTATTGATGCTCTTAACTACCTTCGAATTGGCCACTGACTCTGCAAACTTGAACACAGTATTATTATAGGCATTGCAAATATAATATAGCTACTTGCTGGGTAATTTTCTTGTGTTTAATAGCCAGAAAGAGTCATTTAACATTATCAACTTTTGCAGGCCTTGGCAACTGCAAGATTGTAGTCAATTCATGATTGAAATTTTTTGACAAGTATCTAAAGTAATATTTTAATGTTGACAAGAAGAAACCATGAAAGATATGGAAAAGATAAAGTCTGTTGTGAAATTTGAGAGCTTGTTTTATATTCCCATCTTATGAAAATGAAAAGAGCATATTTTAAATGCAAGGAAAACTCAAGTTAAAATCAACATTTTTCCACAAATGAAAATTTGCGTGATTACTAGAAAAAATACTTATCAAGACCACAAAGTTCTGCTACAGAAAATAAAAAGCACATAATATTTCCTGAAGAAAAAAATAGGATATTTAATATTAATTAACAGCCTAAGCTATGAAAATTCCTTGGCAAGACATCTGGAGAGGATCTAAATTTTGGTATGACATCTATTTCTTTTAATCAAGGACTAGTTAAATGAGAAGAAAATTAAATAACATAATGAACTGATTAAGTGCCATTCTTAAGTAAGATAAATAAAGATAAAATATCTTCTTTGTGTAGGTTCAATTATTTTATGCTAGCTCTTTTTGTTTGATAGAATATAATTAGTCATCTGAACAAAGATGATATTTATTTAATGTAAATAAATGTACATAATTCTTTTAGAAGATTTATTGAAGAGGGAATGTAGAAAACTCTTCTCAAAAAATTGTGTTTGGGTATTTTTTTGGGGGGGGTTTATATTTTTGTTACTGATGTTAGATGTTATTGTTGTTTGATTGTTTTCACACCTTGACTTAGTGCTTGAGGGGATGCATATTAATGTTAAAATCATTCATATATTGATTAGTAGTATTTACAGTATCGAGTACAGACCCTCATATATTATATACATTTTTACCACTCATACCTCTCTTAAGAATTAGATTCAGAGCTGACACCATCCAGAGCCAGACTGGCCCGCTCCCTGAAAGTGGGCATGGCAGAGAGCAGGATGGGGGAAATGGAGGCAGACCAGGAGGAAGGAAGAGAGAGAGGAAGCGTGGTCCCCATGCTGGCCCAGTATGCTCAGAGGACAATGTCCCGGCATGGAGCTAATGGGACACAGAGGGAAAGGGACTGGGCAAATGACAACAGGATGAGTGACACTGCCTCCTTACTAAAGCAGACTGCCACAGAGGACATTTTAGGGGTTACATGGTGGGGAAGCAACCCCATGTTCTGAGTCGCCCCCCCCCCCAAAAAAAATGGAGTGAATCAAGAAGGGACCATTCCTAGATGGACAGTCGGGAGGAGAGAACAACAGGACCAATGATTCCTGGAGGACAAGAGGGAGGAGAGGTGGCATGGATAGGCTTAGGGACAGGGAACAAGTAGTCAGGAATTGGTGTCAAGGAATGTGTAGGAGCCCTGGTAGGACTTGAGCAAGGGTAATGTAACTGAGAGGAAATACTGGAACCCAAATGAAAGCTAAGCATCATTGTCGGACAAGAAGAAAGTAGAAGGAAATAGAGGAAAGAACTAGGAGGGCAAGGGAATTTATAGAAGTCTAAATACAGGCATGTACATATATAAATATCATTAATTATGATGAGGAGGAAATAAATCTATATACATATATTTACATGTGTAGTACTAAGGTAGCAGATGGATCTTGGGCCTTCACCCAAGCATTCCCTCAATATGAGAATACTCTGTTCTAGTAAACTCATGTTTCATGATGCTCACTTACCCAATAAAATCATGAAGATAAATAGGTGTATAAGCAAATGTGGTGAAGAAAGCTGATGGCATCCAGCTATCAAAAGATATATTGTCTGGGGTTTGAAAAGCTTGAGGATAAACCAATGGCCATCTAGCTGAGAAGCAGCCAAGCCCACATGGAAGAAGCACACCAGACAGTGTGATCATCAGGTGTTGAAAGGATCACGTTTCAGGCATCAAACAGGAAAAAACCATATTGCTGCATGCTCACCTTCACAAGAGGATCACTAAGGACAGGGAGGGGCATGAGCAAGAGTGATGAAGAAAGCTGATGGTGCCCAGCTATCAAAAGATATAGTGTCTGAGGTCTTAAAGACTTGAAGGTAAACAAGCGGCCATCTAGCTCAGGAGCAAGAAAGCCCATTATGGAAGTAGCACATCAGTCTATGCAGCCATGAAGTCTGTAAAGAATCAGGTATAAGGTTGGGCGGACATTTTCTTTTTAAAAAAATTATTTTATTGGTGACTCGTACAGCTCTTATCACATTCCATACATATTTTCATTGTGTCAAGCACATTTGTACAACTGTTGCCATCATCATTTTCAAAACATTTTCTTTCTACTTGAGCCCTTGGTATCAGCTATTGTACTCATCCCCCCCCCTTCCTCCCTTGGGAACACTTGATAATTTATTTTTATTCTTATTTTTTCATATTTTACACTGACTGATGTCTCCATTCACCCATTTTTCTGTTATCCGTCCCCCTGTGAGGAGACTATCTGGAAGATCATTATGATCAGTTTTCCCTTTCCCCCCCACCTTTCCCTTACTCTACTGGTACTGTTACTCTCATTATTGGTACTGAGGGTTTTATCTGTCCTGAGGGGGAAAGAGGAGCTTTTACCAACGACTCAAGTTGAAAATATTGGGAAATGAAGATGGCAACATGTGTACAAATATGTTTGATACAAATGGTGTATGGAATGTTATAAGAGCTGCAAGAACCTCCTATAAAATCATTGATTGAAAAAAAAAGAATCAGGTATGAGGTATCAATAACAAAAAATCATATCATTGTGTCTCTACCCTCCCGATATAGTCCCTGAAGATACATAGGTGCATGATGGAGAAAATTGATGGTGCCTCCTGTCAAATGATAAAATGTCTGGTTTGAAGGCAAACAAGGGGCCATCTAGCGCAGAGGAAGCAAAGCCCATGTGAAAGAAGCACACCAGCCTGTGTGATCACAACGGGTTGAAGGGAGCAGGTATCAAGCATTAAGGAACAAGAATCACATCATTATGAATGGGGCAGAGTGCAGAGTGGGGACCCAAGCCCATTTGTGGGCAATTGGACATTCACTTTCAGAAGGAGCATGGGTAGGAGATGAACCAGTCAGGTGCAGTGAAGTAATGATGAAACACACAATTTTCCTCTAGTTCTTAGAGACTTCCCCCTCCAACTATCATGACCCCAATTCTACCTTACAAATCCAGCTAGACTGGAAGAGGTACACTGGTACAGATGGGAACTGGAAATATGGAACCCATGACAGATGAACCCCTCAGGACCAGTAGTGAGTATGGAGTTATGGGAAGGGTAGAGGGAAGGTGGGCTTGAGAGGGGGAGCAGATTACAAGGATCTACATATAACCTCCTATCTGGAGGATGGACAGCAGAGGAATGGGTAAGGGGAGATGTTGAATAATAATAATAACATATATTATCAAGGGTTCATGAAGGAGGGGGAGCGGGAGGTCAGGGAAAAAATGAACAGCTGATGTCAAGGGCTCGAGTAAAAAGCAAATGTTTTGAGAATGATGATGGCAGCAGGTATGCAAAGGTGCTTGGCACAATATAGGTATGCATGGATTGTGATAAGCATTGTACAAGTGCACAGTAAGATAATTTATGTAAAAAAATTTAGATTCAGTATCAATCTGCATTAAGAATCCTCCAAGTCTCATTTAATCCTTTCTCCTTCTCAGTCTGTCTTTTCCCAAAGACCTTAACAGCTATTTTTCTAAGTTAACACATGAAAACATATTAACAATGAAGACTAGACCACTTTCACAACCAATTAATATGCACGTTTTTAAAATAGTCAATTTTGAGACTATGATATTTTTATTAATGATCTGAAAAGGATTCCAATTGAAGAAAATCAATATTGTGTAGGAAAATGTGTAAGAATATCAGAAGTTGCTGGAGAATTCTTACAGAATGAATGAGGAAAGGGCCCTTCAGTTTTGACTAGTTCCTAGGTACAATTCTACCCAACATATAAAATATATATTTCTTGCTTAAATGTGCCCGATATAATTGATGTACAGGATTGTGGTAGAAGTTTTAACAGTTCCAAATAAAATTAATAATTAAAGTTAAAATAAATAAAATTACATATTGTATAAAATAGTAATATTTACATTCATACAACTTAGAACAGACCCAGTCCACACCAGTAACATAATTTTGAGATTAATGTTACCTGGCAGTAACCAAAAAGCACAGTGTTCATAGGCATTACTGTCTTCTCCATCCCACATTTATCTTTTTGTTTCAATTGATTTTTTTAAATGGTAATGGCTCTAGGAAAATTACAGCTCTCTTTAAACAACAGGTCAGTTTAGCGAGCTCATTCATTATTGGCTCGTCTTCATTCTCCGGGACTTTGGTCATTTTTCACTCCTGTGAAAAGCTTATATAACAAGCAAAGTCACCCTGTGACAACTAAAGCAGAATCTGTAATGAATTTCTACTAAATTAAAGGGCAATTCATCCAATTCTATTCCCAGAAAAAAATAGAACCTATATGCAAATTACTGATAACAAGCACAGAAACCTTCCTAAGCCAATGCAAGGTGGATATTTTGCATTTTATTACAGAAATGTGAACTACACACTCAAAGGATGAATAGCCTTAATTGGTTAAATGAAAGTCATATTTATGAAATGAAACATATTTATATAATTAGTTGCATTACTTTTCATCATCATTTTGATGTGCTGATTAGATCACTGTATTCTGTATTGCTCATAAAATTTCCTAGGCACCTTTTGGTATTTACCTATAAAAAGTAAAGTTTACAGATAAAGCAGTAACAATAATAGTGTCACTAGTAATCCTAAAATCTTGTAATTTACCTGCTATTCTGCTTGCTCCTTCCAACCCATTTCCTATTCCCCACAGGACGACACATCCAATTTCGGTAACAAGAGTGTCTGCTGACTCTATAGCTTGATGTGAGAAGTCATGACAGTGTCATGATGAGTGGTAAGCTGCAGTGGAGTCGGTCCCAACTCACAGGTAGAGCACCCTCATAGATTTCTAAGGATGTCATTCTTTCTGGAGCAAATTGCCACTCTTACTAACCATTGAGTCATCAGGGTTCCAAGTTACAATATTATAACTCAAGAAATCTTATGAGAGTATTCTACCCTGTCATGTAGGGTCCCTATGATGAGGTGTCTACTCTAAGACACACACACACACACACAACTATATATTGAATATGTGGATACAACATCTCCATAGCAAGCAATTTCAGTTAGCGTACATGAGCAAAATTTAATTCCTGTTCTTACCAATCAGATCAGGGGAAACTGCAAACTCGTGCTTTCTTCCTTCATTCCTCATTCTCTCCCTCCCCCACCTTCCCTTCTTTCCCACAGAAATCAAGTGATTCTGATGTGATCGCACACATAAAGTCAACTCCTTCTGAGAGCCTGTTGGCTGAAAAGGATTCCCTGGATTATGGATTAATTTCTTCCATAAATCTGTTTTATGTCAAATTTTTACATAATTTAGATACAATTCATATCTACTATTACTCAGCCAAATGTTTTTCTTGGTATATAGTACATAGTATACCATTCTAGGCATTTGATGCTGTCAGCTGCCAGTAAATCAAGACCAACTCATAGAGCACATCTGTACAATGACACGAAATACTGCCTGGCCTGTGTGATCTTATAACTGTTCGCATGTTTGAGCTCATTGATACGCCACCTTGTCAATACATATCTTTTGTTTTGGTTTGGTTTTTTTTGTCAATACATCTTGTTTAGAACTTTCCTCTTCTTCACAGCCCCTCTACTTCGCCAAGCATGTTGCTCTTTCCAAGCGACTGGGTCTCGCCTGACATCATGTCCAAAGTATGTGAGATGGAGTTTCACATTCATGCTGCTCATACTTCTAGTTATACTTCTTCCAAGACAGATAGATTTGTTTGCTCTCGTGGCAGTTGGTGGTACTTTCAATATTCTCTTTCTCTCTCTTTTTACAATTCCAGTGGCACATTATCCACACATTACACAATTCAATAGTTCAATCACATAAGAATTATACAATCATTACCATAGTCAGCTTTAGGACATTTTTTGACACATACCCCTGTCTTGGTAAAATGGCCTTTAAAGTGAGTGGTGTAGTCACAATCAGTTCTATGGCTTTCTACCTCTCTTTCATTACTCTTTATCAGCGCCATGATTCAAATGCATCGATTCTCCTTTGGTTTCCTTTATTCAATGTTCAACTCTTTCATGTATTTCAGACAATTAAAAATACCCTGGCTTGGGTCAGGCACCCCTTATTCCACAAAGTCCATCCTTGTTTTTCAGTACTTTAAGAGGTTTTGTGCAGATTTACTCAATGCGATATGTCATCCAGTCTCTTGACTGCCACTTCCATGATCATTAACTGTGGATCCAAAGAAGGAAAAATTCTTGATAACTTCAATCTTTTTTCCACTTAGCATGATGTTATCTACTGGTCCAGTTGTAAGCATGCTTGTTTTCTTTACATTGTTATAATCCACATGGAAGGCTGCAATCCTTGATTGCAATTCTATGCATAATAAAAGCAGTAAAAAGCAAACCAAACACAGTGTGATCAAGGTAATTAAACACTTTCAAATAGACCAAAATATCCTTAATATAAAGTGCAATTTATTAATATGGCTCCTCCTCAATCCATTTTGTGGTGTCTGGGAAATTCTTGTCTGAATGCATGTGGGTCAACGGTAAGGAGACCCTATGCTAACCATCAGAAGAGTAATTTGACCCCATCAGATGCCTCATAGGAGTAGGGTCGGGCTATATACACTCATAAAAATGGAGTCTCAGAACCCCTAAGGGACCGTGCTACCCTGTTGTGCAGGGTTGCTATATGCACATGTCAACTCAATGGCAATGAGTTTAGTATGCTTCTTGCTGCAATTCTATTTGGAAGGATTTTTCTGTTTTGCTAATGGACATGATCAAGATGGGATGTATTAGGAGTCTCCACTTTACTAGAGGGTATGAATCAAGTTTCCTTGGGGTTGTGGCCCAGTGATAGCCCAAAATGCATACTCCCATCAAAGTCATTTCTCTGTATAAGAGAGCCATCTCAGAAGTAGAGAAAGAGACAAGCTGGGACCATCCAGGAAGAAGAGCGTCTGGTAGCGTCTGCTTTAGAACCCTCCATGCCTCGAGTGGCAGAGGCAATGGAGGCCACACCATACTGCAGACAGAGATTGAAGCAGGGACCATGAATCAGAGCAGAACAATGTCTATAAGAAACCACCTGCTCCTGGAGACTAGAGGCCAACTGACCCCACAGCGGAGAGGCTGAGGACCAGAGAGTGATACTTGGCTACTGACTGAAGGACAAAAGATTATATCGTCTTAATCTTTTCTGCTCCTGGCTCATTGTATCCTGTGTAATTTTGTAGTAAGCCCTGATAACTGTGAGTATTAGTGATTTCTGTATATCCATTGCTAAAGATTATGAAGCCCAGCAAAGAGGTATAGTGCCAGGGGATTAACACATGTTAGCAGTATAAAAAGCAATGCATGGGGAAGGCATGTCTGATCTTTGCCTTATGGCCATTGGACTTGGGCTGAAATGGCAATGGCTGCTTCCTTGTGTAGGCCAGAAGAGGTGAGATGTGTTGCCCTCATACTGTCTACACACAAAACACTGCAGTAAGGCTGCTAATAATGGGTTTCCATGTATCCATTAGATGCTATCAAACATTGCATTTGCCTCAAAAGGCAGTGGACGTTGCTTGTACTATGGCTTTTGATGATAAGTCCGACCATCAAGGATAATCAGACAACCGTATCACCAGGGACTACTTTTCCTAGAAAAGTGGGAAAATGAAGTGCTGTGTAAATATATATGACTATGTAGCTAAAAAAAATGGAATTTTGAACAAAAGATACCTAATAATATGTAAATATCACTGATTTATTTCACTCACTTTGATGTTATGTTTGACATATACCACATGGACTCACCATAATCTAGACTTAAAAAAATAGCTGTTTTGAGGTATTATTTATGTATCATAAAAGTCACTCATGTTAACTATGTGATCAAATAATTACTACCATGTATTTACTGATTTGAGTCAAGTGGTGAGTTGATTCATACCCATTGCCACTGCATCATCACCATTGGAAAACCTGTGCGTGATCCTCAAATGAATGGCAAATATCTATTTGTAGTCACTCCCCTTCCCAGGTTTCGTCCCATGCAATCATGAATTTTTTTTCTGTTCCCTGGAATTTTTCCTTTTCTGGACCTAGCATATAAATACAAAAAGGGGAGGGGGCTTCAAAGTTTGTGGAAATTTTCCCTTCTCTTTTAATTTCATATTCATAAACTTCTTGAAGCTCTGCATAGGATCATGCAATGTGGGTCTTTTGTATCCAGTTGCTTTCACTTTGTATCATGCTATTCAATTTTGCCTATCTTACATCATGTACCATAATACATTCCTTTTTATTGCCAGTTAATATTTACCTACCACCATGTTTTAAAATTTAAATCGTAATCATAAAAATAAAATTAGTTTGTACAATGATCTTTTCCAAACAATCTCAATTCCTTTAATACATCTTATTTCAAATGATAGGAAAGAATTATTTGTCTTTCATTATAATTACTAACGTAATTATAAATGGCACAAGAAGTTGTTTATACTAAATGTTTTAGGGGAAATTATCATATTAAATTAAAAATAAATGAGGCACTTTATTTTTCAATTGACATTTACATAAAGATGCTTTTAAATTTTCATAAATATTGACAGAAACTCCCTCACTCAATCTTCAAATATATCTGAAAATTTTAGCATTATAGCCCAAATGGAAATCTCTTTTAATTATTTTAGGAGCTTGATTTAAAATTGTTTCAATAAGTCACTGTCAAAAATATAATTATAATTCAAAGATAAAATAGTTACTACAGAAATATATTATTGAGGTTTTCTATTCGTTAAATATATACCATAAAGCATGTAGCTATACACATAAGATGCAAAAGATCACTGTGATAGTCTTTTTTGAATTTTTTCCTAAATATTTTAGAAAACTGATACACTTCTATTCTCTCTTTCTAAGCTCCAACCATCTGTGGTTGTAGATATTTTAAATAGTTACATGAGTGACCTATTTAACATTATAGCTTTGAAAATTTTAATCTTCTATATATCCATCCATCATCGTTTTTAATCTATCCTCTTTCCTCCCTTCTTCTCTCTGTTTATTCATTCTTTGTTTGCTTTGTCTATCCGACACACCTTATATCCAGTGGCGGGATTCAGCTACTTTACACAAGAACAAATACATAATTCAGTGAACCAGTGGTTAAAATGGCACTGGTGATCAGGGTTCTCACTAATTTGGGCAGCTGGGCAGCCATTCAATGTGGAAATCACAAATTTACATCCCTTACTCATTTTTGTTTAATCATTTTATTGGAAGCTCTTACAAATATTATAACATTCCATAATTCAATCACATCAATCAGTTTATCTGCACAACAGAACTTTCCCAGTGCCTGTAGTAATGTCCATTCTCTCCATAGGAATAAAAATTAAACTGAACTATGCTTTCAGTATTTATTTGTTCATTTCATAAAACTCATATTCTTCTGATGCTTTACTACATTTTTATGTTCCCTATTTCAGCAAACTTATCACATAAAGAAGAAAAGTGCCAAACAACCAGAGAGTGGCATGCTGTTGTTTGTTTCAACTTTATGTTATGTCCCACATTACAACAGAATATTATGAATGGATCGTGTAGTTCCTGAAAGGGTTAAAGGATGAGCAATATTGTCAGAACAATTGCTGATGGTTCAGCAGAAACAGAGGTGAGAACAGGGAGAGGGAAGAAGATGGGGGTACAAAAGAATAGAGGACATAACAGGAACAAAAAATTCAACACAAGCAGGAAATCATGTTTCAAAGATGAACATAATATATTCAGAAAAAGGAAGCCCCTTATCTGTTTATAATATACCAAATACAATGACTATTGTTTGACTGGTCTCTCTCTAAAGTAAGAGGGTCCTACTGCTACAGTGGAAAGATGGCTGAGGATAAATTGCATAACCAAAGAAACTAGGGTAAAACTGAAGAATATTGTAAATAAGGATGCCAGTAAAAATATGGAAATACCTAAGTAATTTTATTATTTTGTCAAATGTTATTTAAAATTTTCCATTAATATTTTAGATGTTTATAATACAATCTAGTTTTGTATGCCTCGTTTATTGTTATTTAAATATTAACAGTCAGAAAGAATAAATTATCATTCAATACACATGTCTTTTTCTTACTTAAAATACTCATTAGGACAGGAAAACGGTTGTTAAATCATTTGAATACCACCACTGTTTATGTCCAATAAGAAGCCCAGGTGACACTTTCAGGTAAACCTGGGACTGCTAACTACTAAGGGTAAAGCAAAATATTTACAGCTTCTTGCCTCTTCTTGGGAGAGAGATGAAGTCATCTGCTCTTATACAGATTTATAACCTTGGACTTATAATCCTACACAGGATTGCTGTGAGCCAGAATTGACTAATAAATACCATCTCGTCACAAAACTGATTCTCACTGAGTAGTTGCCAAAGAGACGGGAACTGTTTAAGGGAGTCAAAAGCCCCATCTTTCCCCCTTAGAGTGGCTGGTGGTTTTGAACTGTCCACCTTGAGGTTATCAGCTCTGAGCACAAGCACTATGACACCAGTGGCATAGTTGTACCTCATAAAATAATTCTACCAACTAGATTTGACTGTAGGTCTCAACCTTTCTCTATGTAATTGCACCTCTCTCATTAGTGCTTCTACTAAACTATACCTGCTTCTTAAATTGGCTACTGGGTCTTCGACGGTCTCTATTAAACAGTGTGCTGAGGCCAGCCATTTCAAGGAGATACTAATGTCTACCAGAGTGGCCAAGTGAAAGCTCGAATAGCAGTTAAATTTTAATGTTAGGAAACAAAAATATTTTTCAATAAAATGAATGTATTTTAAGCTGAATATGTCTTGTGCAATATTGTGAGATTTAAATTTAACTAGGTGACTAGTATTTTTATTTGTCAAATATAGAAACTTTAATTCCCATTAAAAATTTCATCAACCTTCTTTTCCATTTTTTAGGCTTTAAAATTAGGTAAACAAAGTATCCTCAGGACTTGCAGGTTCATTTACAGAGTCTAACATAACATGAAAATGTGCATCTCCTGTAAAACCAATCATTGAGAATTGCAAGACTGGGATAACAGAATATTAAAGTATGCAGTGGTTCTAGGGACTGGGCCCTTTGTGTACCCAGAAGTATTCCCTGTATGTCTCATTATTCTTTCATTTCTAGTTTGCTTGAGACATTTTGTGGGAAAAACAACTCATTTATATTTCAATAGTTGAATTAATTTATTTAAACAATGCATGTCCAATTCCTAATCTTTAGTACTTATTTTGAAATTGAGTCTGCATACATGTAATGAACTTAACTATTTCAGGATAAGATTATCTTGTATTTAAGGTAAGCTCTAAATTCAATGATTGCTATCATGTTAAAAGAAAGGAGAGGGAATTTTGAGACATATCGAGACAGAGATGGAGGGGATATGAATATGGAAGTTGAGAGGAAAGTCTTGTGTCTACAACTCAACAAGGATTGTTTGCAACCACCATAAGCTAGCAAAGACATGGTGAAATGTTTCTGTAGCAGAACATTCAGGAAAAGACAACCCTGATAATAACTTGACTTCTGATACCAGGCCTCCTGAATGTGAGTAAATAAACTACTGTTGTTTTAAGCCAACAGTTGGTGGCAATTTGTTATGACACTGAGAAAACAGGTACACAAGTATGCAATAAATGTTTACTGAATATATATGAATCTCCAGATGCTATTTGAATTGCTCATATGATTGAACAGAAGTGGCTGTCCTCATGAATGATGTACCTTATACACATTCTTTGATATAACAAAGTCTGATAATTTGTATAATCTCTTATTTCTCAGCATTTGAAAATTTCTAAAATCCTATTTTACTTACCATAATAATTATTCTAACATTTCTCTATTCTATAAATCCATATCCATTCTTGAGAGTCCGTAGAGGACATTGTGTCCTATTTACAGTAAACTAAAGCGATCTAACATGAAAACATTAGATATCCTTGCTTTCCACCTTAAAATCTCTTATATTCCTCGTCTTTTGATACACGTCTGTCTAGGAAGCATTCTGAGTTTTTTTTTCACACCTCACCCACTGGCCTTTATCTATGTCTCATTTTCCTCATTTTTCTAGCTTTACTCTTTTATAGTTGACATATAACTTCAGTTTCCCTTTCACTTATAAACAAGTACGTAATATACTGTCTTCAGTTAAAATATTTACTAAATCCTAACATTTGTCAGTACATGGTACTTGTCTTTAATTGTTAGACTTCTCATAGATCAGACCAATTGGATAGCCTCAATTTTTTCCTTTCTTTTTACACCTGAACTGCTTATAGCCTGGCTTTTGCCATAATAATTGTCCTAAATCTATTGTCTAATGGGTGGCTCCAAATGAATGCTACTTACCATATCTAAAAATATTGTCTGAATTCTCACCTTTATATATAGTTGCAATGATTAATTGAAATTGATGACTGTTCCCCTATAGTGTCCTTGATAAAACACATTCTGCTCTTCCTACTACCTTCATGGGGAGCCCTCATGGCACAGTCAGTTTCATATTAGACTATTTGTTAACCTTGAGGTCAGCAGTTCAAACTCAGCAGCCTGTTCTTAAGAGAAAGAAAGGGTTTTCTGCTGTCATGAAGGCTTCCAAGCTTCTAAACACACAAGGACCATTTTCTCTGTCCTGTGGGTCACTATGAGGTGGTGAGTTTGTTTGCTCGATACCACCTTCACTACTGTTTTCCCTCAGACCCTTGCTCTTAACTTGGCTCTTCAATTTACAGATTCTTTGAGCTCTGTGTTCATTCATCCACTCTTTTTCTGTAAGGGAACAGTTTTATTGAAAATTGATGAAAAACAGAAATATGTATACCTTCAAATGCATAGAGTTTTACTCCTTGTTTAAAATCCTGACATCTGAAATGCACTCTTCTTCAAATCCACAAGAATCTATGAATCTGGGTTTTACTTTAAGAATTTCTTCTCTATATACTCTCCAGAATTTCATGCACATATTTGCTTTGATTTATACATAGAACTCCAAAAGAAACAGCATTGAATCTGTCACTGATCTCAAATTCCCCGTGTCCCCTATTGCTGATGGGACATATGCCAAGATATGGACTCAAGCCCATAAACTCCTTATCTCTGAAACTCTGAAGGAGCCCTTTCTATTTCTGAATGTTTTAATGTTCTACAACTTAGTACCAAATTATAACATATAAATTCGGAAAATTCATATCAATGAATTTTCAAGATCACATAAGTTAAGCACCACTTTAATGAAGGCTTTCTCTCCTGTCAAGCTATCCCTTGGAAATTTTAAATAAGATGGCTCGTTTATTTAATAATTCATTTTTTTAGTTGCTTAGGGGCCTGACAGGAAGGGCAATGAGGACAAGACAAGCATCCAACTGAATTATTCAAGATTCATGAAATCTAGAAAGCACCTATAGAACATATTAGACTCGATGTCCTATTTTAACACAGAGACACTAGCCAACTTGGAGCAGGTTTTAAATAATAAGCCTTCATCTTCCATTTGGGGTTCTTTTTCATATACATACAATAAAATTTATATTGTTTTGTTTTGTAGTTCTGTATGTTCTGGTGAATGAATAGAGTAACATAATTGTAATACATGCACACGGGATGCAGCAACTCATATATGACCTCCTCTGTCTTCCTTGTCGCCCTGAGGAAGGAGTCAGACAGACCGTTACTCACAGTGCTTCTTGAGCCTATTTTGACAGCACTCATTTCCACCCACAGTTTCTCAGAAAGTCCCTGAATTTCCATATTTGGGCTGGGCAATTCATTGCAGTGAAACCAAAGATAGTGCTTACAACCTAGGAAATTTATAGGAGAAATTAATAGGTATTATAAGTTATCATCAGCAAGCAGTACAGGTGCAGGCATTGGTCCTTACCAGCCTTCTCAGCCAGTGGACAAGTCTCGTTATGGTCCTCAGTATCTCAATCACATGGTCCTTTGGCCTTTCTCTTCACGGGTCAGAAGCCACCCCACCTATTTCTCTGTCTCATAGTCCCATATTCTCAGACCAAATATGAAGATATCTCATACTCTCGATGGTAGTCCTCTGAATCTGCATACCACAGTCTCTGGTGAATCTGGGCTCAGTAGCCTCTGTAACTTGCAACAGAAGTCTTAGACAATTTCTTTAAGGTTCCAGACTTCCTGTCTCTGCTATTGCTTCAAAGATGCCTCTTCTTTATAGTCAGGATGTTGGTAAGGAAAATGATCAGTCCTCTCTATTAGTGTTGCACACACCCTGTTAGCATGGTGCCATTTATTTGGGGAAAATTATGGAGATTTGGGTAGAAGAGCCATATTAAGAAATTTTCCTTCGGGCTGAGCCCCGGTGGCGCAGTGGTTGTGCACGGGACAGCGACCCACTGGGACGGAGGTTCAATTCCAGCAGTGGGGCTGGGCCTCCTACTCCCACCACCGGAGAGCAGTGATGTCCCCCCCCCCCCAAAAAAAAGAAATTTTCTTTCATCACAGTAATCAATGTCACAAAGGAGATATGGAAATGCAGCCAAAATATTCCTTAGAAACAAGGATAATAAGACTGTCTCACCTACTTTGCATATATTATCAAGAGGATAATATGTCCAATCTAAGGATAATATGTCCCGATCATGTTTGGGAAACTAGATGGTGAAAAAGAGGAAAGCACTCACTAGGTGTATACCTTCTTTAATAAAGCACCTTAGTAGCATGCAATTTTCTTTTTCTTTCAAATATGACTTATCTCTATTCTCATTCTACTCCTTAAAGTCTTCTGCAACCAGCTACTTGTTCCTGTTCTCATTATCACAAGCCTAATTCAAGTACTAGAATATATTGCCCCTCATTTGCGGAGCATCTATTTTAAATAGCGTGACTCTTATTTATTTACTTTTCCTCATTTTTCTAGGAAATTATTAATGTTAACATGACTACAAGGGATTTGATGAAAGGATTATAAATACTGTCTGTGTGTGCTTATCAGATTTTGTATGATAGTATTATTTTTAACTATACAGTTGAGAAAATTACCATCTTAGTCACATACCAATAATCACAGAATTGAATATCTAATAATAAAGCAGGAAAAAATGAAAACTACCTTGGAAAAGAAATAAACATATTCAGCTCTTGTTTCCAGCAGAAGAACAGACACTTAGTGTAACACAAAAAAATAGTGGGAGTAATAGCCAAATAATGGTACTAGCTGCTTCTTTAGATGTGGCTCTTTGGCAGATCAGTCACCATGAGCCCAGAACTGCCCGAGGAGCAAAAGTTTGACCAGTCTGCTTAGTAATAGAGCTTTAAGAAGAATTGCAAAAATGGAAATGAAACAAAATAGATACACCCTTCTTTTTGCAGACAAAATTATTCAATGATATATATCATTCTGTAATATCTTTTCTATGACTTTATTTACTGTGTGTTTATGTGTTAAGTAGAAGATTTGGATAACTTATTTATACATCTAAGTTGGAATTTACTTTACAGCAATAAATTTGGGATTTTAAGGGTGGGGATTGATGTGATTGATTGATTGATTTAGAAATACTAAAGTTTTATTGAGATATCATAAATAATCATATATACCCTTCACATACAATTCTGTTGGTCAGTCCACTCCAGATGAGTTATACAATCATCAAAGCTATCATCTCCTCATTCCTCCATGTCCCCTGATGGGGTACTATCACCCCTGTTACCGTTTCTGAAGGATGATCTTTCTGAATTTTAATATACCAAATAGTCTTACAGATACAAGTGAGCATGCACAAATCTAGCATGATTGATAAGGTAAGATAAATAAAAACCTTAACACATATATAATATTTTCTCCTATCTAACAGTTATATTGACCCATCATTCCCATTTCAACAATCCCTCTCAGGTACTGTTTAATTGTTCAAAGATGTTGACAGAAACTACACACTCTTCAGCATCAAATTTAGAATACTTACTACCCTCTTGAACCTTTCATGATTGGCACCCTGCTCTCATCTCTACTTCTTTCCCTCCCATGCCCCCCAGGAACCATTAGCCTAGTTGCTGTCTCTTTCAGTTTGTCTAACAAGAATTTCAGATAAACACTCTGAAACATACAAATAGTCCCAATTCTAACAAGAATATATAATGACATAGAGCACATAAATACCTATGTGTTAAAGATAGACAAGGGCATGGTAAAAATCACCAGCCTTCTCCCCATTTCTTTCAGGGTTTCCCTATTTGTGTTTCGCTTACCTTACCCTGGCCCTCACGTCTAGTCAACATAGTAATGGGGGTCCTTACTAATAATATGACAACAAAAGGATAGCAAAGGTATATGATTGGACAAAGAAGAAGTGAAATTATCACTACTTGCAGGTGATATGATTTAATATACTGAGAACCCCAAAGGATCCACAATAGGATTGCTGGAAGTGATAGGGGAATGTGGTAGGATATAAGATTAACAAGCACTAGTCAATTGGATTGCTATATACCACTGATAGGATTACAGAAACAAAGATAAAAGAGACAGTACCTTTCCAATAACCAAGCATCAATTGAAATAAATAGGGATATTCCTCACCCAAAAATTTAAGATATGTATGAGGAAAGCTACAGAACATTGGTAAAAGGAACCAAAAGGGACCTACACAAAAGGAAGAATATCCCATGCTCATGGATCAGAATACTCCATATAATGAAGATGTCAATCCTGCCTAAGGCACTATATAACTATAAGGCAATCCAGAAACAAATCACAGGACCCGTTCTCAAAGAAATTAAAAAAAAACTGACTACCAATTTCATGTGGAAAGGAAATCATCTCTGAATTGACAAAGAACTCCTCAAGAAAAAGAACAAAGTGGGTGGGATTCCACCACTTAATTTTCAAACTTATCCAGTCATAGCTGTCAAAACAGAACAATACTGGCATAATGATAGATACTCAGGACAATGGATAAGAACATTAAATCCAGAATTAAAACAGCAGCATATAGACAACAGATTTTTGACAAATTCCCCAAAATATCAAATGGGAAACACATGTCCTATTCAACAAATGGTACTGAACAAACTGGACATAAACCTGCAGGAGAATGAATAAGACCCTGACCACACTCTATGCACAAGAACAAATTCAAGGTGGGTCATGGACCTGCAGATAAAACCCCAAACTATCATGATCATCAATGAGAAAATGGTGACAAAACTAAGAATCTTAGTGCAGGGAATACATGAGATATCAGCAATAAGGAAGGATACACACCCTGGGGAAGATAAAATAGATGAGAGGGATTTACTAAAGATAAAACACTTGTGTATGTCAGAAGATTTCATCAAGAAGGTAATAAAAGAGCCCACAGCCTGGGGAAAGATATTTATTAATGATATAACAGACTTATAACTAACTAGAAAAAATTGCAAGCTTACAAAAAGAAAAATAGCTCACTGAGAAGTGGGCAAAGGACTTCAACGTAAGATTCACAAGGCGGAAACCCACATGATCAATATACATATGAGAAAATACTTCTGATCATTAGGTATCCAGGAAATTCAGTATGAAAAAAAAAAGAGATGCCACTTAACACCCACAAGATTAGCCCATTTTTTTAAAAAAGAAAGAAAGTAAGAAATGCTGGAGGATGTGTGATGAGGTAGAAACTTATTCATTGCTGACGGTCTTGTACAGTCACTGTAGAAAATTATTTGGAAGACTATACTTTCAGGGATCATTTCTATAGTTTGAAAACAACATGATAATACCTAAAGCAGATGGAAATTTAACTTCCATATGACCCAGTAATTCTACTAGTGATAAATACCAAGAAGAAATAAGAAACAGACCACAACCTGACATCTGCTCTCCAATGTTAGTTGCTTCACAAGACACAGTTGCAAAATATTGAAAATAGTGTAAATTTCCATCAATAAAAACATGGATAAAAACAAGCAGGTACACATACACAATGAAATACTCCCCATCTCTGAAAAACAGTGATGAAACTATGAAACACCTCATCTTGTGGAAAGATTTGGAGGATATCATGCTGAGTGAAGTTAGCAAAGCCAAGGTCAAGTAAAATATGAATTGAGCCCTGGTGACAGAGTGGTTGTGTGCAGGACTGCAACCCACAGGGTTGATGGTTCAAATCCAGCAGCAGCTCTCTAGAAGCAAGGCTGGGTTTCCTGCTCCCACCAGGGCAGTTATGTGAAAGAAAAAAAATATGAATCCACTGATGTAAGTTTAAACAACAGAATGGGAATAAAGATTTGGAGCATTTTATAGTGTGTAGGGAGGAGTCATGGATGTGCAAACACCCAGCCATTCCATGGGAGAAAAAAAAGGCTACAATCTCAGCCTGAGAAACTGTTATAGGTCACTATGATGCATAATAACTACATAGCATTAGGTTTCTATATTTTGATTTTTTACTTGTTTGTTTAGGGAGATCTAGGCACAGGGGTTAAAACACTGAGTTGCTACCAAAAGATTGATGGTTCAAATTCGCCAGCTTCTCCATGATAGTGTGACTGCTTGCATAAAGATTTCAAATTTGAAAATCTATGGGGCATTTCTGTTCTGTCCTATAGTATCACTGTATGTAGGAATAGACTAGATAACAATGAATTTTATAGTGTGTGGGTCCAGAATAACATTAGAAATGGTTTCATCTGTGTGAATGTTGATTTTTTAATAATATATACTTATGTATAAGCCGAGTTTTTTCAGCACAAATTTAGATGCAGATTTTGTGGTAAGATTGAGTACCTCTTCTAATATTTGGGTCAAATTATAATCAAGTATATATGGTTTGGGTCGGGTGCTTATGTATGGAGGAGCAAGAGAAAAAGATTGTCTTTGAAGAAGATTATTTAATCGGATCTTAGAGTTCAATGTTTCAAATATTTAAGTACATACAAAGGCTCACCAAAGGTCATCTCTAAAGGAGAAATGATCAATATTAAACTGAATAATAGGACCCATTATATAGAGTCAGCTAGCTTCTTTCAGATGTCATGTCCCTGTTTCTTCAATGGACTCATGAAAAAAAGCTGAGATAGTTAATATGACAATTATCCATATTTATAGAGTCAGCAACACACATCTTTTATTCATATTTATAAGGTCAATACTGATGACAAACACCACTTGAAGGGTACTGACATGGCAATGTGTCCTAGCTGGATTATACACCAATTCTGAATATGGATTACCTTCTCTGCTGACATGCTCTTCTGCATGAATATTAATGATTTTACTTAATTCTCGCCCACAGTCATATACTCTCAACAATACAGGTTGTTTTGTAGCGGGTGGGAATGAATTAATAGTCTAATAGCCAGTCAGACTCGCAGATTCTACCGCAGTTCCAATCATCTAAAGTGTATTGTAATATCAAAATGTTTAAAAGTATATTGAAGATTTATTCCACTGTCCCTGAAAGACACATTGGAATATTAGTTTCATAGTGGTTAAATGCCTGCCAATGGTTTGAACTCACCAAGCCCTCAGTGTGAGAAAGATGGGGCAGTTTGCTCCTGCAAAGATTACAACCTTGGAAATACTGTGTGGCAGTTCAACTCTGTCTTATAAAATCACTATGAGTTGGAAATGATTCAATGACAGAGGATTTGATTTGGCTTTGATGGCCCTTTAAGGCAGCACTGCAGATCCCTCATGGCACTGCGTGTTACACATTGGACTGCTAACTGCAAGATTGCTAGTTCAAACCCATCAACCACTCTGTGGGAGAAAGATGAGGCAGTTTGGTTTTTTTTTTTTTTTTAAGATTTACAGACTCAAAAACCCTAAGGAGCAGTCCTATTTTATCCTATGGAATTGCTGTAATACTCAGTGAACATTATGTCAGTGGATTATTGTTATGGTTTTTGGTTTGTTTGTTTGTTTGTTTATAAGGCAGTATATGCTGAAGTTGGAATGACCTTCTCACTATTAGATCTTAAATACAAGTAACAAAATACAAGTAACAAAATATCTATGTATCCATGCTCTATTTTTAGACTCTGCAATTTAGAGATCTTAGTACACCAAGAAGAAATATTACTGAGAGGAGACATGAAACAAAAAGTTTTTTAATTTTCTGGCCAGTCTCTGATTATATATCAATTTATCCATAGAGATATTATAGTTTTGAGGTTCAAAATCACCTCCCAGAGAGATTTTTTTGTTAGTATGTTTTTCTTTTAATACTACTTAATCAGTCTTTTCTCCCTAGTCAGAGATCAATTATATGCTAGAGTTTGTTAAAATAATGCTATAAGATATATGACAGTAGATATATTTATTTATGGCAAAGTTATGGGCATCATGACATTAGTAAGTATTCACTGCATGCATACTTAATACAATTTCTGAAAAACCGGTTTTTCAGATTTCTGAAAAACTGGTTTACAATTTCTAATTTGGAGGGGCAGAAAAGGTAGATATATAATAAGGAGCAAACAAAGTAACCACATAAGAGTTTAAAAAAGAATATGTTAGAACAAAGGAAGAGATCATTATCAGCCATCATTGTTGTAAGATGATATTTGAGAGATCATCATAATACATGATTTCAAAAGTAGAAGTGGTACAGGGATACAGCCAAAGGGCAGAGGGACAGCACAAGTAGCAAAGCCCGTGCTTTAAAACCCACTGACAGAAATGAGGCTGAAACAGATTAGGGAACGTTGACTACAAGGAAAAAGAGAGGGGGTGTGGAGGGGGAAGGGACTGAGAAATGCTGGTGAGAGAGAGAGAGAGATTTAGAAAGAGGTGTTAGATAAAGGTACATGAATTAGAATAAAAAACAAAGACGTGTTTGGTGATCTCCCACTGTAAAAAGAAATGTCTGGAGTAGAATTATGTAAACAGATTAACAATACAGATGTCGATATGTACCAGTCCACTTCTGTCTTTAAGTAACCTTTTCATATAGCTTGACCTCAACTCTGAAAGTGCTGATAAGAAATCTCCTAAAGATGATCAAATAGCATGAGGGGGTTGCACAGTGGTTAAAATATCCGGCCACCAAACCAAAGTTTCGAAGGTAGAATCCAGCAGCTGCTCTGTGGGAGAGTGTTATGTCAACCGTCTTCTGGAAAGGTTTGCTACCTTGAAATCTGTGAAGTAGCTCGACCTCTACCCTACAGGCTTCTATCTCAGAAACCAACTCAATATCAACAGGTTTGGTTTTGTAATGGTATTGTAGTAATGCTACCTTAAAATTGACATTAATAATCACTACTAATTTTTTTCCTATGCAGCGAACAGAGAAGTTAAATGCGTATTTATCATTTTATACAATAGAAATAAATAAATAAAACCTGCAATTTATTATAATGGATGTTACTAGAACTGAAGTGACCTTCTCTTTCTCCTAATCCCCAAATGGATTATCTTTTGTTCCGCATGTGCTATTTAAATGACAGGACTCTGCATGCAACTGATGGCTTAGTGATAGGTAGTTCTCAGAATGTCTGACAGTATTTCTTCTAAGTATCAAACGTGATAGAAGGAAGGATAGTGAGTGAGCAAAAGGCTTTGAAATGTCATTTTGGATCAGTGCACAGCATGATTCAAGGTTGTACAGATGGAGGAGTCAGAGGAACTGTGAAAAATGTGTGTCGATATATTAAAGTGCAATGTGAATTTACACTGGTCACTTTTTTTTCTCACCAATTGATGTATTTACTTTAGCTATTCCCAGGAGCACGTTTCCTGTAATATGAGTTCTAGAATTAATTAGTCGGTCTCTCACCAACTTTAATTTAATTATCTGAGGCAAGAGTCAACATGTAGATCAAATACCTTATTTTGACGATTGATAGACAATTCTTACATTGCTACAAAGGCCAGACAGATCAGAGCCTTATTTAATGTGACATAAATTATTGCTTTAAATTTGTAAGCTAATTTTATATATCAAATTGAAATTTTAAGCATAGAAATTAATAGTTGATATAATTCTATGGGCTTGTATCTTATATGATTTCAGATTTATGAAATCATGCATAATTTTAATTTCTCTAAATTATTATATAGACAGAGAAAACAAACTTGCCTAATTTACAAACAAAATTGCTTTAAAATAAACTGTAAATTTCTATGGTTATATTTTCTATTTCACATACAAAATTAAATTAAGTTTACAGAGATAGTGAGAGAGATAAACATGTAATGTCCATCATATAATGTCCATGATATTATTTTTGAAATAGGCTGTTAGGCAATTTCAATGTTATGTGAACATGCCTAAAACACAAGCAATAGTATTCACAGATTTTCCACTTTGATGTTTAGTAATACAAATAATACTTCTTTGCCTCTTATTGCTGCTATGACCAGCACTGATTTTCCAGTATTTTGGTACAATTGCAATATTTTCAAAAGAAAATTAAACTAAGATAATGCTCCAATACTCAAGAGACTAAGGGTACTTTATACTAGATGTGCTGTTTATAAGTCAAAGCATATAATGCTATGAGAAATTTTTATAGTGCACAGGGAAATTTCACAGTATAGTAAGTATAGATGTTCAGTACTTACATAAGCAATAGATGATTCTTATAATTATCAAGACACCTAGATTATTGTTTGTGAATTCACTGTAACATTGTGTAACTGTTAGTATAGTCACTTCATATGCAAAATCATGTTGTACATGTGTTGAATGTTGCAATTGCTATGCCCAGTTAGGAGTTTCTATTCCCAGTTCTCTGATCAGGCTTTCTGAACTCTATCAAAACCTTATGAAATCACAGATGCACATGTAATCAGACACTGACCAAATGGTAGTATGTGACCATCTACATGAGAAGGCTTCATTAGTATACTTTATCTCATTTGGCTGCCTTCCCAAGAAGGGTATTTTTGAAGTCAGAGATAAAATTAAATTTTTACCAAACTTAATGGACATCTTACTGAAACATGGAGATTTTGCAACAAGTTCATGGAAATACTGCCTCATTTCAATCAACAGTTTTTGCAGAGAGTACACAGTTTAAAGATGGTAAAGAAAACCTCAAAGATGAGCCATGGGAGGCAATATCATCAATCTCCATGAATGATAAACTATATTTGAGGTCCAGAAACTAGTAGATTATAAAATAGCCGTTGATGTTATAGCGACTCAAATTAGAGCTCACATTATCTGGCATTTTATATGAACATCTGTGTCTCAGCAAGCTTCCAAGTCAATGGGTACCAAGAGCAATGTGCAAAGGGGAACTGATCTTTCCATCAAATTTTGGAGTCCTTTCAAGCTACTGCTGTGAGATTTTATTTTTTTATTTTCCTCTTTCTGGTTTTCGGCTTCTTTCCTGCTCTCAATGCCCTGGGTCTTCAGATCTTATGCCATTAGTGTTTGATGCATCAAACCAGTTCTTCAGATGCTTTCAGCTTTCAGGTGGGCTATATTCAAAAACTTATTTCGGTTTTCATGGACTTGTTTGAATTTTCTTCAGCTTCAATCTGAACTTACATATCAGCAATTGATGGTTTGTTCTACAGTTCCCCCCGGCCTTGTTTTAGTTGCTTAGAATGAACTTCTTTGCTATCTTTTCCCACCAGTCTATTCAATTTGATTTCCGTGTATTCCATCTGGAGAAGTCCATGTGCATAGTCAAATTTTATATGGTTGACGAAAGGTATGTGTGCTAGAGAAATAGTTGATCTTACGAAATTTTATCATGCTATCTCCAGCTTCATTTCTATCACCAAAGTCATATTTTCCAACTGTTGTTCCTTCCTCTTTGTTACCTCTTTGGCATTTGTACCACTAATTATCAATGCATCTTAACTACACAATTGATCGATTTCA
Source organism: Nesogale talazaci (assembly GCA_004026705.1). Lineage (NCBI taxonomy): Eukaryota > Metazoa > Chordata > Mammalia > Afrosoricida > Tenrecidae > Nesogale > Nesogale talazaci. Next base: position 33,110 of record PVJH01009893.1, on the reverse strand, counting down.
GACTCCCTCTTGTGTCAGTTATAATGGTGTTCTGTTATCCTCATTTCATTGCCAATCAATGAGTTTTCTTTTTTTACTCATTCCTATTTCCTATTGATATTATTTATTTCAACTTTACTGAAAATTAAAATGTTGATAAATAATCCTTCAAAACATGTTTCCATTTTGTTTATTCTTATATATACACTTATTAAATAATTAGCACCAGTAATTTGCTGATATTTCTTTGTCATCTATTTTTTCAGATGAGTGAATAAGCTAATATCAGCTAAATTGATATAGAAGAGCTTATCAGCAAGTTCCTGAATTTGCTTATTAAAAAAGTCTATTTTCCTACATCCTTAACACTTAAAGAAAATATTGACTATAAAACACTAGGTTTATATTTCCTTTTCCTAATTTTCTTATAAATGGCATGTCATTGTTCCTTGACTTTGTTCTTACTATTGTATTGTAAAGCTGTGGGACAACATCGTAAACTTCATTTATCAATAAAGCAAAAGGTCACTCAAAAGACAAGAAAGAAATGATCAAAGTTTTAAAATATTAAAAAGACAGGAAAGAAAGAAAATATCTGATATCAGATCAGACTCTGAAACTTGCTCCAAATCATAGATTACGTATGGAACATGAAAGAAATAATGAATCAAAGCGCTAAGTAAAAATTTTCAGAAGGCAGTTCAACAAGACTAAGTCAAAAATAGAAGACAAAGTCAAATATTATGATGAAACATGCAAAGACTTAGATGTAGAAAACAAAAACTGAACATGTCTCACATATCTCAAACTAAAAGAATGCAAGAAAACATTCAAGTCTCCAGTTGCAATATTGAAAGATTCTATGGACAAATATTGAATGATACAGCAAGCATCAGAAGAATGTGGAAAGAATACAGAGTCACTATATCAAAAACACTAGCCCCTATTCCACAATTTTAGGAGTAGTATAAAGAGCATGAACCCGTGATACTGAAGTCAGAAATCGAGGCTACACTAAAAGCATTAACCAAAATCAAGGCTTCAGGAATTGAAATGTCCCAACAAGCTGATGCAGCACTAGAAATACTATTCTTCCATATCAGAAAATTTGGAAAAGTGTCTCTGACTGGAAAAGATGTCTACCTATCCAAAAAAAATGGTAATCCAACAATATGCTCTAATTATAGCACAGTATCATGGATATCACATGGAAGTGAAATTCTATTTAATACCATACAAAAATAGTTGCAGCAGTACTTTGATTGAGAGCTTCTGAGTTTCAGGGAAGCTTCAGAAAAGTACATGGAACATGTGATATCATTTCTGACATCAGATGGATCTTGACTCAAATTAGAGAATACAACATGTCTACTTGTGTTTTATTGACTGTGCAAAAATTTACACTGTGTGGATCATAACAAACTATGGACAGCCTTGAGGAGAGTAGGAATGCAGAACTTTTCATTGTGCTTCTGCAGGACTTGTATATGGGGCAAGAGGCAGTGGTGTGAGCAGAACAAGGGAATGCTGCATTTTTTAAAATCAGGAAAGGTGTGAGTCAGGGCAGATCTTCTCAACATGCTTATTCAGTCTACATGCTTAGCAAGTCTTTAGATTAGATGGATCATATGAAGAGGAATGTGGCATCAGGATGGAAACAGCCTCATTCACAACGTGCAATGTTTACAAAGATATCCTTTTCTGCTGAGAGTGGGGAGGACTTGAAGCACTCGCTGATGAAGATCAAGGATTGCCGCATGTGCAGATTATAACTCACTGTAAAGAGGACCAAATTCTCACAACTGGACCAAGAGGTAACATTGGGATAAATGGAAAACAGTGAAGTTGTCAATGATTTGTCTTTCCTGAATCCACAATCAATACTCTTGGAAGCAATAGTCAAGAGATCAAAAGACTCGCATTGGGTGAACGTGCTGCACAGGAACTCTTGAGAGAATTCGAAACAAGGAGATTACTTTGAAGGATAAGGGGCATCTGACCCAAGCCATATGCAGGCAAATGTTGAGCACTGAATAAGGGAGATCAACGAAGAGTCATTGGACTTGGATTTTCACACTGTAAAAGGACACTGGAAGCAGTATGGACAGCCAAATAAGACAAACAAATCTGTCTTGGAACAAGTATGACCAGAGTGATCCTTAGAGGTAAGCGACATCAGGCTTTGTCTTACACATGTTGGATATTTTTTCAGGTGGCATTATGAAAGACATTATGCTTTGTAACAAAGAGGAACGGTGCTCAACAGGAGGACCCTCAAGGAGCTGGACTGACACAGTGGCTGCAACAAGAGACTCAAGAACGGGAATCGGGTAGGGATGCCACAGGACCCAACAATGTTTCCGCCGCTCGTGCGTACACTCATTATTGCATAAAGCCAGTGCCAACTGCATGAGACCTAACAACAACCACCACGCTCTTCCAAATTATTGAATATTTGTTCACGAAGCTCTGAGACTTCCATTTCTTTATCTTGAAAGTCCAATAGAGTCACTAAACTATGCCTCAGATTTAACTGTGCTTGGTCATTCTTCTGTGTAGGTCCTCAAATGTCAAAAGTATAAAATATAGAATTTGTGATATTCTTTTCATTGATTTTTTGCCAAGAGTAAAAAAAGTTCCCTATAAATGGCCAGATTTGTTTTAGTTTATGACTGCTTTCTCAAATACTGGATATTATTATTTACTCAATCCCATTTTGCAGTTCTTCTCAAGTACACAAATACTTAAAAAATCAATTAAAAAGTATCTCCTCCGTATGAATAACATCCTTCCCCTTTGTTTTCCTCTTAAAACTTTCTAGTGCATCTAAGAGTGGTTCTCAAGTCTGATCTCTGACACTGTTTTGACACCATGACCTTTGTGCTTTGTGGTCATGCTGGTTGATTTTTCATGTAACTGTTGTCTTTAGTCTAACAGCCAATTCTTTTGGTCGTTAAATGTCATAGAATTGATTCCTACTCATGGGACCGCATATATTTAAAAAATGAGATATTGACTGATTCTGTGCCATCTTCACAATTGCTATGTTTGAGGTCATTGGTGCAACTGCTGTCAATCCATCTTGTCAAGGAGTTTTCGATTTTTCACTAACCTACTGTACCAAGTATGGTTTCCTTGTCCAAGGACTGAAGCCTCCTGATCATAAGTCTAAAGTGTATAAGACAAAGTGTTTTCATTCTTACATCCATGGATTATAAATTGGACTGCTGACCTCAACATCAGCAGTCATAACCCACCCATTGTGCAAAGGGGGAAAGATGAAGCTTTCTATTCCAAAAATGTTTACTACCTTAGAAATCCACAGAAGCAGTTCTACTCTGTTTTATAGGGTCACGGGAGTCTGTATTGACTTGACAGCAGTCAGAAAGTTTTCTTTCTTTATATATATGATGTCATTCATGTCATCTGGTCATGGTCATTAGTGGTCTATGTGTCAAATCTATTATTGAGATAGTCTTTGAGATAAGAGATCCTCAAGATTGTAGATTGACTCTCATGTACTTGTTTTAATTTTCTTCAGTTTCAACCATAACTTGCTTATAAGCAATAGGTGGTAATCATTTACACAGAAAGTCCCTGGCCTCATTTTGAATCAGATTGAACTACTCCATGGAATCCCCAAATATGTTTTATTTCATTATTCCACATCTCATTTAGTGAGTTAGCATAAGTGGTTGCTATTTATGTTTTTTGAAAACATATATTTGTAATTAATAACCCCTGCAGGTCTTGCATGATTCTATCATTTATTTCCCAGTGTCCTTTCTATCACTACAGCCAGATGTTACAGTAACTGGTTCTTTTTTGTTTCTTATGTTTAGATTCCAATTATTGGTTATCAATGCATTTTGAATATTTATCAATATCACAGAACCCTTGTGACCAAATTTTTGGGCAATCCATTATTCCCTGTCTCTTACTTTTGCTGGAGTTTTACTTCTATATGTTCTCACCTCATGATTTTATCTCACAATAGATGGTAATGATTAAATTACTTCAAAATTTTAGCATAAGAAAATGTAGGAAGCTCAACTTTTCTTTTATTTTCATAAGAAAAATGTAACTTTCTCTTGCAGGTTCATCAGTGTTATGTTTTAGATATGCATGCTGTGCACTTGTATTTGTGTACACACCCCCATGCAGGCATCCTTCTACTCTTCTTTTACCTCCTATTTGCTCTGTTTCACTTCTTAAGACATTCTCAATGAAATTTCTATTTGTATTTTGAATTTATTAACCTTTGTTCAGTTATTCATTATCCATTTTACTTATCAATTCCTTAAGCCCTAACTTTATTTATGAAATATTTATGCTTCTTAGGCTCATCTACACATAGTTTCTAACTATTTCTATTTAGGTGTGGTGAATACATAAACATGGAGTGAGCACATAAAATCCAAGCCCAACTGAAATTTTGGAAACAGAAATTAAGCATTACATTAATAGATGGGAATAATAAATTACTTTAAAACCACAGTGCATTGAGTGCTCATTTTGTGAGAGGATCATTCATGCAGTGATTCATTTATTAATCATTGATTGAGACCCTTTTTGATACCAGGAACTACTTTGTATACTTGCCATATAATAGCAAAAAAAAAACCCTTCCCACTCCCACAAGAGGGCAGTGATGCCCCCCCGAAAAAAATAGCAAGAAAAAAAGTGCAACTCCTTATTTTACTACATTTATATTGTAGATCATTACAAAATGACATAAACATTACAAATAAATATTAATTTAAATAGTATGATCAGTGTTTGAGTGAAGATATCAAAAAACACCTACATTGAAGATTTAGTGGCAGATGCATGTCAGAAAAGATAATCCAAGAGAAGTTTCCTTCGATATGAACTTTGAAAGAGCAGTAGAGATTAACGGGTCAGTATTACAGAGAAGAGATCTAAAGAGAAGAAACTGTGAAAAAGTCCTGCTAATGCAAATTTTGGTGCTAAACGTTCATTTACCGTTCTTGTAAAACATCCTAAAAACTTTCTGGATGGTCAAGTTGTCCTGCTTTTATTTTCATTCTAAACCCCTAAGAGGAAGTTAGAAGTGACAATGTCATGGATTACAAAGCGAACACAAGTTTCAAATGAGATTTAATATGATTGTATAGACAATGTCAAACACAGATAAACATTACTTATGAATATCTAATTCCATTATATGACTTTTGAAGCAAGCTGTACATAGGTCAGTTATTTTTCACATCATAGTGAATTCTAATGCTCTTATTGATTTTTTTTTTGCTTTTGATAAATAAAAGAAAGCTGATATTGGCAGGGAGAGAATTGTTATCAGTAATTTTTTAAGGTTTTCCCTAGACTTTCCTACTAAAATTAAGATAAATTAGCCCAAGTTAAAGAACTGTTTAATTCAAACAACCCAGATAAATTTGCATCTTCATTCCAGAAAACCAATCAAGGAGAGGGTACATGAATAAATCCACAGAGAAACTGGGTCACATCTTTCACATTTCAGCCACACTGGGGATGTAGAATTTCTGTGATTAAATGTCACAAGCTGCACTCAGGTTACCTTTGCTAACACTGATATATTTTTCAAAAGATTGATAATGCCCAAACAAACCTAAATGTTTTCTTTTCATTGAATTTTTTATGGTTTAAGGTGAAGAATGGGACTCTAAAATCATAGATTTAATGGCGCAGATCCCAAAAGATACTTGCCCTCAACTACAAGTGAGACAATGGATGTTTATCTACACAAAAACCATTAAAAAACAGGGAAAAATTACACATAACATAAGCTTATATACTTAGGTCCTTTCCTACCTTACCCTGTAAATTAAGAGTTTAATGTGTACATGTACGTGTGTGTGTGATTGAAGAATAATGACTCAATTATCATAGTAGCAACAATAAACTCTGTACACATCTTATGTCTGGTTCTCACTTCTGATACCCAATCATATAGAAGCTAGATGGTCTTTATCATTATGTATTCAATGACAGAAACCTCAACTGTGCCTTTGACTTCTTATGTATACAGTCAGATGGTCTGAGAAGGATATTTTGAGAAAATGTAGAGGCATAGTACAGCAAACTCAAGAGATATTTTCCATATGTTTATAAGTCAACCATTCTATTTTCTAGAATTGATATAGATTTATTTATTAAACATTTTATGTGGTCATATTTTTGCTTCAAAATGAGACTGTAAGCTCCCTGAGGACAGAAGTCTTATATTTCATTTCCTTTCAAATATGTCCTCCATTTAATTTTCAGATTTCAGAGTGCTCAGTGTCATCCTTGTGATAGGCTGACTTATATATTACCTATTTGTGCCAAATTAAACTTTTCTCTTACTATTAGCTAATATCAAGCATGTATTTTTCTAGGTCTAAAATACTGGATATTTGTAAAGAATCTGCATATTTATATATTCAACACACGTCTATTGACCACTGATTTTTTGATTGGCAATAGGAATTAATTCTGGTCTAAGTTGACATCATCTCACTAATCAGCCCTGGTTTAGTCTCTTTCCTTCTACTTTGCTCCTTTTAGGCCAACACCAGCATAGCAACCAGGGACATATTCTAAATACAAAGGGCAATGAATTGAAATTTCAGTCCAAGATGAATTAAAATACTCAAAGACATGAACTAGTTATTGTGGCTGAAACAAAATGCTTATTTGGAAGAATAATTGAAGATAAGTCGGAAGAGAGTAGATAAGGCTGAGATTATGAAGGAACATCTGCTACCTGATGATCTTAATTTGCAAGATTGCAATCAAAATAATTATATCAGGAAAATTGCATAGTATAAAACAAATTATAACAATCATAGTGAGAGGTGGATTGTATAAAAGCAGATTAGGAAATCCTGGTAGGAAATCATCCCAAATGCTAATACACAGGAAAAGTGAATGAAAAAATATAAACTATTTTTAGGTCAAGGCAAACCTTGCATAAGGAAGAATGCTGTAATCACTCTTGAATTTCTGGTTTGGACCCCAATGTATTTACATTAATTACTAAGAAAGGAACTATATCAAGCATATGCTGATCTAAGATAAAAAATGATACACCCAACTTTGAGAGAAACTAGATGAGAAGTGTCTGTGAGACATTTCAAAACACTCCCTCAAAATACATAAATGTACAAACACTTATACATTCTTTTTCATTCACTCAGACATGTCACTTGGAATTTTGACATTTAAATGTGAAAGCAGACACTTGCATTTTACTTCAGACCCTGAAATTTATTTCATAATTTTATTCCTTTATTATGAAATTAAGTATTCATAGCTAGGTTACTTCCTGGAAACTAAGTCAAAAGACACTGGGAAGATGTGTAAGCTAAAGTTTAGAGAGAGAAGCATCACTGACAGTCCCCAGAACAGGGATATGTACCATACCATGTAGGAAACAAAACTCTGCCCTTTAACAGCTGCTTAAGTTGGTGTGATACATTGGATTAGTTACTGAAGAACACTGGCCAGACTCTATTCTCTGAATGAAACTAATTACAATACTCAATTCTCTTGGTTTGTCCCTATTATTGAATGTCAATCAATATCATTTTTTATTACATCATTTTATTGGGGGTTGTTATAGCTATTATAACAATTCATACATCAATTACTTCAAGTATATTTGTAAATATGTTGCCATTACTGTAAACGATTTGTCCTCTTCCTTGACTCATATTTCTGTTGTTTGTCCCTCTGAGAAGGGGTGTGTGTGAGGCGTATAATCTAATCATAGAGATCTGTTCCCAATTCCATCAATATCAAAATAGCAACAAAAATGTCTATATTTCCCCAAGTACAGAAGTCCTTGGCATGATCTTTTGAAAGGCATTGCTTATCAAAGAAATTGTACCACAGAAATTACTTAAAAAATGAATAACTGTCTGGATCCAATATAAATGGGAAACAGTGAGTGTTATACAACCTAATAAACTTTGTTAGATAGGTTTTATGTCAATTTGACTAAGCCAGAATTTTCAGTGGGCTGGCAGTTAAGATGTCTAAAGGTTTGTAGTTAAACAAGTGGCCCCCTAGCAGGGAAGTAATGAAGCCCACATGGGAAAAAGCACACCAGTCTGTGTGATCAAGAGGTGCCAATGGAAGTGGTATCAGAAGTCCAAAAAGACACACTAAATTGATATTAGTGGATAATGGAGACCCCAAACCCCTACAAAAGTGAATTAGGCAGCCCCTCTCAGAAGGGCCATAAAGAGTCAATGATGAAATCCGGGTATGGTTTTGGCACTAATGAACTATGTAACTATTCTCTAACTCAGTGGTTCTCAACCTGTGGGTTGCAACTCCTTTGGGGGTCGAACATCCCTCTCACATATTTCCAACGATCTTAGGGACTGAGACACCGCTGCTCTATTCATTTCCAGGCAGGTCTGCCCATATGTAGATACACCCACATGAGTACCTGGCATGGTGACATCATGGCACCAACTCCATCACACTGTACAAATACAGGTATACATGACAGGGTTGACGTCACAATGTACTTATCCAGTCACACATGTGTAAAGAGCAGCTACTGTGTAGAAAGCTGCAGCTGTCTTGAAAGCAGCAGTATTGGAGGTAAAATGACACTTTGTGAATTATAATTACGGGGTAAATGTAAAATCATGTACTTTAAAATCACCAACTACTGCAAAAATGATATCTATATGTACCATGGGAATTTAATCTGTCTGCTGATCAGTCTTTTTATATTCAGCAGTAGTTGATGTGAATATTGTCTGCTTGTGAAAGTAACAGATATGTGAAAAAGCAACACAGAGAATGGTAAATCATAGGAAACTTTAATGAACTGTATTGACTGAACTATGCCATGTATCATCTTTTGTATTATTAAAGCTATTGTTATATATTATTTTCATTAGCAAATAACCCCATGACAAAAGGATTATGTAGAGAATAACATTAAGAAATGAAAATGAGAAAAAAATGAAAATATAGTCAGAGTTTTTGACAGTATGGTGTGACCTCAATAATTACAGCAGGAATTGAGAAACTACAATGTGTTCATTGTTAAGTTCTTTCAGACAAACTATGAAGCCAAGCAAACTAAAATGTCGCTTACGAGCTTTGCTGGCAAAGATACCAGCTATTTTAGAAGCAAAGCTGATGGACTCACGAAAGCCAGACTTGACACTGGTGGCAAGTACCACAAACAAAACATAGCAGCCATTAAGCTTCCTAATTGGTAGCACTCAGAATCACCAGAGGTTTGAAACCACACACCACTTCTGAGAATTTACTGTTGCCAGTGCCCAAACCTATTGTTTGAGTTATGATCTGAGATGAATTTGTTATGAAATTAAGTGAAATTTCTTTATCCAACAACGTCTGCAAAAGAATAGATGACATGTCTGCTGATATTCTTATTCAGGTAATCCAGGAAATTAAATGTGTTCCACTTCCAATATTTAGCATCTAGCTGGGTGAATCTATAGACATTGCAAACTGTCCACAGTTACTGGTTTATGTGAAGTATATTAATGATGGCAACTTTAGAGATGAGTTTCTTTTTTGCAGACCTCTTGAAATGACAACTACTGCATGTGCTGTGTCTGACACAGTTGATTCATTTCTGAAAGAGTTTAAGATCTCTTGGGAAGAGGTTTGTGGTATTTGCACACATGGTGCTCCAACTATGCTAGGCTGTTGATCTGGATTTCAATGTTTGTAAATGAGTAAGTCACCAAAAGTCATTGGAACTCACTGTATGAATCATCAGAAAATTTTAACAATGAAAATGCTGCCACAAGAGGTTTAATAAGTAATGAAAAGTTTTATAAATTCTGTCGATTTTAAAAGGTGAACACTTCAAACAACTGTTTTCAGAACTGTGCAATAAGTTGGATGCGCTGAATGGTGCTCTTTTATTTCACCCTGAAGTGAGGTAGTTGTTTAGAGGAAGCATTTTAAATCATGTTTTTGAGCTTAATGATGAACTCAAAACATTTCTTAATCAGAAAGCAAGATCGTTGTTAAAAGAACTTTTCAGCAATAAAAGTGAATTGCAAAGAATAACTTACATACTTAGTAGACATCTTTGCCATCTTGAATGAGTTAAATTTATCACTGCAATAACCAAATGCAACAATGCTCGACTCAGACATTTATCTGTAAAGATCTGATCACTTCAAAGGAAACTTTAACTTTCGTTAAAAAAAAATTGGATAAAAATACTATCTACATGTTGCCTACCTTATCACCTTTCTTTGAGGAACAGGACACTGAATCAGACAAAAGGATTATGATGATCATTTCTGTGAAAGAACACGTGCACTTGCTTGCAGACAAACATTCACTGTACTTGCCAAATCTACCTGGCACCCCATTTGCAGTTTCCAGAAGCCATTCACAGTCAGCATTAAAGTTGTTCCTGTGACAGCACAAGAGGGGTTCATTGAACTTATTAATAGAAATGCAGCAAGAACTGATTTCTCTACAGTAATAGTTACAAAATTCTGGATCAAGTGTTTGTAGTCATATCCTATTCTGTCTGAGAATGTGTTGGCACCATCTTCCATTTCCAACTATGTATCTTTATAAAACAGGGTTTTCCAACTTGTTGGTTTATCAATTAGAAATATAGAAGTAGACATGTCCTGGAAGATGATCTTCACTGTGCTCTTGCAAAGACTGCCCTGAGAATATCAGATCTGGTGAGTAAGAAGCTATCTCAACCTTTGCACTAATGTTGACTTTTTACACATACTATCACAAAACATAGCAATGTAGTTTACCAATATATTAAGACAGTAACCCATGCTACACCATGCTTCAAGGCAAAATTTCATTTATTTGTAATTAGAAATAAATGTTACAATATATAATTACATATTGTTTTGTGATTAATCACTATGCTTTCATGATATTCAATTTATAACAATGAAAATACATCCTGCATATCAGATATATTATGATTCATAACAGTAGCAAGCTTACCATTATGAAGTAGCAACAAAAATAATTTTATGGTTGGGGATCTCACCATGAGGGAACTGTATTAAAGGGTCACAGCATTAGGAAGGGTGAGAACCACTGCTTTAGTTCATAAATATTTCCACCTCTTACACTATTATAGTTCTAACTTATTTTACCTCATTACTTAAGTTAGATTTCCATGTTTATTTGTACACTTAAGATTATGCAGTACATGAAAGACATGATAGAAAGTACCTCAGAAATAGTTACAGGAGTAATGGTTCCCTGAGGGAATGAAGAGGGAGAGGAAAAAGTGACAGGCTATTTCTACTGTTTCTTTAAGACTCAATCATTCTTGCACAGCTGGTATGAATCCCATTTGGTAATTATGTATTTTAAAATTAATGTTTAATGTTTAAAATTATTAAAATTAATAATACTGACTAGAATTAATTTATTGAGTTTTTTGCAACTCTGTTCTGGAGTGAAACTCTGTTCATGGTCTATTTTGTGGCATGTCTGCCCCTGATTTTGGTACCAATGTTGTGTTCACTTCATAAAACAAATTCAGGAATTTTTCAGAGAATTCATTTTATCAAGAAGAATTTGAATAATGTGTATCAGTTCTCTGAAGGGGATATTTTGATGGTAAAACTGTCTGAGCCTACATTTTTGTTTTGGTCTATTTCTTTTTTGTTATGAGTCTGTTCAGGTTTTTAATTTCAGACTGTGTTAGTTTAACTAAATAGTGTTTACTTAGGAATTTGTCCATTTTGCTCTAGGTCTTTAAATTTGTTAGTATACAGTTCTTCACAGTATTCTGTTATTCTTTTTTTTCCAATTAGTTCCATCTGACATCACCCATCTCTTTTTCCATTCATTTTATTTACATTGTCTTTGCCTTTGTTAGATTTGCCAGCTATTTTTCCATTTCATTCATATTTTCAAAGAAAGTTTTTCCTGCCTTTTTAATGATTTATTTAATAATATGTCTTTGTTGTTTATTTTCTTCTGTTGCCTATAGGCTTGTTTTGCTGCTCTTTTTCTAATCGTTAGAGATGTTAGGTTAAGGTGTTGATTTTGTCTTTTATTCTCTGTTGCTATAAATAGCTATAAATTCCCTCTGAGCACTACTTTTACTGGATCCTAAGTGTTTTATTATATTGTATATTCATTCTCATTTGATTCAAAGAACTTTTAATTCATTTCTTAATCACATACTATAAATACTGGGTTAGTCTGGTAGACTAGAGAAACAAATTCATGGAGACACTCATATGTATTAGGAAGAGGTTTACATATAAGAGGAAAGAAACATTGAGAAAACATCCCAGCTCAGTCCAATCCAGGCTCACAAGTCCAATATTATCCCATATGTCTGACAGCAATCTATAAAGTCCTCTTCAGACTCATGAAACACCTACAATGATGCTGAATGCAGAAGATCACAGGTCAATGGGTAGAAAGCCTTTGGATCCAGTAGTGGTGTAAGCATCTCAGTGCTGGCAGGGGTCTCCATGTGACTACTTCAGTTCCCAGGGCTACATCTGGGTAAGTCCACGTGGCTTCTCCACAGGGATGTCTCACAGGAAGTGATGTAGTGAGAGAGAGCCTCCCCTGCCTCCATGGAGGAAATACCACTGTATTTCCCAGAATTCTCAGGAGAAGCCCTTGCCCCCACAGAAGACCCATTGGCTATGATCTGGATTGACAGGCTATACTCTACCCCTACATGCTTAATCCTCAAATTGACAAATGATTATATAACTGTCACAAATACCATCCACAAGATTCAGTCCTATCTCTACTAGGGTCATTACCAGATTTTGAGGAAGAAGCTCTTTTAGTTATATTTTGCTTGCCCTATAATTTCTGGTATTTTTCTTAATTTCACTCTTCTGATCTCTATAGAATAACCTAATCTTTAATCCAAATGAAATAATTTTAATTGTTTATTAAAAATTGTTTGTAATATATTTTGTCTCTAGCCTACAATTATCAATGTTTTGGGTAAATATTTTATTTGGTTCGCTTTTTTTATCAGACAGAAATCCTCTGCCATTGTTCCTCAAGTTTGGTGCTAAAAAAATTAAATTATGTTATACTTTGCATAGTCCAGAGTAGAGAAGACTGTAGTATCTACATTCTGGATTTAATAATTCTACCTCTCAATATTGAAGACTGTTAGCAGTCTTTTTGAATCTCAACTATGTGCTCGGTGGCATGCCAAACATCCTATATGCAAAACCTTATTCTGTATCAATACTCTTACTAACATGAAAAATTTTGGTTGAGAGGGCTTAATATCGCACAACTTGAAAAAGAAAGTCCTGAGATTAGATCACATCTACTCAAAATGCATGATGCTACAAATTATTTTCTGAAATTCTTATTTATGATGACTTCAACTTTTCCTTTGTTTTGCAGGATAGAGGGTGAAGAGTGGAAATAACATTACACAGTTAACTCATCTAGTGCTTAACAATAACTAAAATCAGTGGTTCTGAAAACTGACTGCATATATGAATCACCCAAGACATTAGTGAAAACTCATACTTATGGCATATAAATTAAACACAAATCTATGTGTCTAAACATACTATGAGATTCTCCTGTGTAGTCAGATTCATGGTCTACTGCCTGAGTCCTTTGCATAGGTGCTGCTGTAAAGTTCAATTTGCAAATTCCATACTTTGTAATTGATTTGAAGATCCAAGTTCAGGACCTAACATGTATCACAATTAAACTTTATCTTACTAGATTTGATTCACTATTCTAGTTTGTCAAGGCCTTTATGCAACCTAATTCTGTCATCCAGCATATATATTTTTTTAATCTCTCAGTTTCATGTCATCTTAAAATGTCATAAGCATGCCTTTGATATTTCCATCCAAATCTTAGAGGAAGTCAGTGAACAAGAAATAACTTTCAAGGATGTGTCAATTTGACATCCTTAGCCACAGGCATTCAAATATGAATGCACATAATTATGTTCGCCTCAGGTTTATGTCTCCATTTTGTACATGGGAATACCATAACTACCTTTAGGAAAACTTGGTGAGAGACAAAATACTATCAATCGTACAATTCTCTACTCTATCATCTAAAAGCCTTTCCTCATTAAAAATCACTATATTGCTGTCATAGCTCATTCCCAGTTAAGGCATGGAAAATTAGAAAAACGTTAAGATAAGCTGAATGTCAGCATTGAGGTGGTGATTGGAGGGTTAGAAAGAAGGGTAGAATATTGGTAAATATTATGATGTTGTATAAGTAGGATTTGAAACATGATTAGACTTTGGAGCTGATAAAGAGGAGGAAATCTTCAGAGATTAAATAATGGCAAATAAACTCAAACATAAACTTGCTGTCATCAAGTTTATTCTAATTTATAGCAATCATGTTGAACTGTCCCTTGTGAGTTTCTGAGGCTGTAATTCTTTATGGGAATAGAAAACCTCTTCTTTCTCCCGAAAAGCAGCTGATGGTTTTGAACTACTGACTTGTGGTTAGAAGCCCAACCCATAGCCAGTATACTGCCAGGGTTCCAAAAGTGGTATGGAAATAGTTAAAACTGCTTTTCAGATAAGTTGAGGGGTTGGGCTGAATTTTCATTCCACGACATCAAAAACAAACAACCGAAAAATCTAACAGTGTGATGAAACTGTGATGTGTCATTCAAATGCCTCTCAAGAATGAAGAATGACCATCAACTGCTGGGAATGCTATCATGCATTCCAAATCTTGCCCCCTTCCTGGATTTTCCACATCCAATGACTGAAAAGCCTTGGGATGTAAATGTCCACACTTCTCACTTCAAGATCCTCTGCAAGACTCTACTGTGACTTCCCTTTGACTAGATCACCACCACTGCATTATCTTCTCTTTGTCAGTTCTGCTACCTTCTTTCTCATCCATATATTTTGTTCCACAAACACTCCCTGAAAACCTTCTGTATACTGAGCTCCATCTTAAAATTCTTTCTCCCAACGTATTCAACGTGTGGAACACAGGGTACATATGAGTCTAGGACTTAGACACAGGAATATAGTAATGATTGAGGTCATTTGAAAAGAGGAGTGAAAACCGAGGAATAAGATGGCAATTGAGAGGCACTCTAAACACCTATATTTAGTGACTTAGAGAAAGAAGCTACATGTTGATAGGAGCCGGGAGATATAGTCAGGGAAGAAGAAAAATCAAGAATTTAATGGTATATTGGCCAAAGAGTTTCAAGAAGCCAGATGTTACTAGTATGAAATTATAAATAAGCATTGGTGACAAATAACTAAGGTCTTTCATTTTCACACTTGTCTCAAGAGGTTGTAGGCAGAAAAGGGAAAAATAAATGTAAGATAATTATATACTTGATTAGCATTGTATAGTTTCCAATGTTACTGATGCTAGGATAGTTTTTAGAGATGGATATTTTCATTTTCAGTAAGATTATTTGGGGGTTGATGATTTATGTAAAACTAAAACTTCATAGATAGTTAATTTCAACCCAAATCTGTTGTATATGAGTTAAATATCATGGACATGGACCCTCTACACTTTAATAAGAAGTCTGGACCTTGTCACCTAATGTTGACTAGTCATTGAATGCATGCATGCTCTGAGAAAGAAGCAACTGTCTGACTATCAAAAAGTCTCAGTTATCTTTAAAAACAAAATGTAGATCATGCTAGATGTTTCTTACATCTCTCTAGAGTAGCAGGTCTCAGCTGGTGGGTTGCGACTCCTTGAGGGTTGAATGACCCTTTCACAGGGGTTGCCTGATCCATAATAGAATCGAAATTACAGTTAAAAAGTAGCAACAGAAATAATTTTATGGTTGGGGTGGGGGGGTTCACCACAACATGAGGAACTATATGAAAGGGTCGTGGCATTAGGAAGGTTGAGAACCTCTGCTCTAGAGGCTTATAAACCCAATACGCAGAATGACTTTGAATGGTTTTTAAGACCACACATACCCTGCCCCTGACCCTTGTATGTTACTGTTCCCTCCACTCCCCTAGTTGCTTGTCCCCCTCTTCAAGACTCTAAGATACTCTCTGATGATGTAACATCCTTTAATATGTCACAGGAATTCTCAGCTTAAGACCTTTTCATGTGTCATTCATCTGCTTCAAGACCCTCACACTAACCTGATTTTATCCATGTGGACATGCAAATGTCACTGTTTATCATGACGAGTCGGTCTAAAACAACACACAGTGCTTCTGTCCACTTGAACAATTGAATTTTTCTCCTAAAAACAATTATTTTCTGAATTTCAATCACAAAATTATATAGTAAACATATCTCCAAATAAAAAACAGACTATACGTAAAAATCCAGATCTTTTCTAAGCCTAAAGCCAAAGTATATATCAATCAATTGTTGCATTTACCTTATGTTCTATATGTTATACATTAAAGTCTTAAATGAGAGAGCTATACTGAAAAGTTGATTTCCTGAGATAGAAAACCATAATATCAACTTATTTATTTCCTATCAAAAAGGAATTTTTTCATAAAATTTAAATAAAATCCACTCAGATGTGTCACTGTTTTATAATAATTTCAATTGTAAATAGTATTTTTGTTGTTGTTTTAAACCAGGAGAAAAGTTGTTCTGGATCCATTGCATTGTGCTTTATTGTGGCAAGGAAAACTTCTGTTTCATATTAAATTTTTTGTCTTTTTCTTCTTTCACAAAATCCATGTGTTATTTGACTAATGGTTTTCCACATTGTAATGTGAGAGCCATTACAACAAAGGGTTTATAGGTCCTGTTCACTTTTATGTCCCCAGCATCTTTAAACAAACACCTTTGAAAGGTTTCTTGCATTGTTCTCTAGGAAGTTTAAAAAATAATTATTAGAAGAATGTTCAAAGTAAGAGTAAAAATGTAAACGAAGCATAAGTGAGCAAGCAAGGAAAATATACAACCAGATAATCCAGTTATGAAGTTGTTGATTAATTAAAGGAGAAAAGAAAGTTGGTGGTCCAATCTAACATAGAATTAAACTCCCTTTAAAGAAAAATACAACCCTTCTTATGCTCAATATTCAATGGAGAAAGAGTGTAATGCATGGAGGAAAAAAAATTGAGAAAGAAAATAATGTATTGCACAGGACGTGGTTAGATAAATCATATTGAAGTAGATTCTATTTAATTCAAAAATTAATATTTTTACCTATATGACGGACTTCAAAAGTGTGCAGAAGAATTCCATTATCTTTTAAGGTCATTCGACATGCACATTTTTAAAGAACTTCCCACCTTCTCCAGCATATAGCCAATCTTGTGTGTGTGTATTGTTATTGAAGAGAGGCATTAAGTTGTATTATTTCCTATCACACTGGCTTTATAACAGGAACATAAGTACAAGTGAGTTTTACACTGTAAATTTTATCTTCATAAATTTTATAACAAGAGAAAAGAACCTTTTCTCTGACACCTAATGAAAAAATAATAATAATGAGAAAAGCTGGTTGACACTCAGATGCTCACCCATAGGCTAATTGCTATGAATAAACAAGTGTAGCAGACAAAAGTACTTGTTATTTTAAACAAGTGACCAAAAAAAAAAGAAAGAAAGAAAGAAAATATTTCAGAAGAAGGTCAAGATGGCGCCCAGGTCAGCAGCACTTACTGAGAGCTCCTTCCTGCACAGCGGGTCTGGTGTAGTAGTGGACTAGTGGAAGGATTCTGGTGAGTGACAGGGCCCCTTGGACAACCCCTGACCCCGGAATCTGTCCTGAGCTGGAGCCCCTGAGATCTGATCTGTGGAACATCTCAGTTCTTCCAGCCAAGCTGCCCCTGCGCACCACCTCAGCCACCTACACAGTCATGGTCACCAATTGCTCCCTCCCTACCCCCAGGAAATGATTGGGTGGGCCGTGGAGAGTCACGTAGAGGAGGCAGGGCCCCTTGAAGCAGCTGCTCACTCACAGAGCTCCACAGGACGAGCAGCTTCCTTCTCCTTTGTTTCCCCTCTCCCCACTTGGCAGCGGTCCACCACCAAGTCTGAGTCTCTCCCTCTATTCATCTAGAACTGACCTGCAGCCTACCTGTAGGTTAGGTGACCTGTGACTGGGGGCACCGCACCCACATTATTGCCTGAGACTCTTCCATCAGCACCACTGGCCTGCCTGACCGCCCGTTTCCTCGGTGCTGAGTAGCAGCACTGATCCACCCCCTTGAGTTACTCCACCTGTGCGCTCTCTAGAAGCCTGCCTGCACCCACCAGCGCCACGCCACCTATCCCATGCAGCCACTACCCACTCTCACTGGCACCAGCCCCCACCACCACAGTGCACTCACCAGACTGGCAGCCCTGGGTGTGGTTGCCGATCCAACAGTGACCAGTCCCACCGCCTGAGTCCATGCTATCCCTCCCAGCTCTGGCGGCGCCTGCCCACACCACTATAGTGCACTATCACACGCTACCCTACTGGAAGCCCTGAGCACTCCTGCCATCACCGCTCCCTGCCTAAGCCTGCAAAGATCCTGCCCTCTCTTGCCAGTGTCATCCCTCACCACTATCATTTGCCTCCTCTTCCCCCAATCACTTCTGTGATCGCGCCCATCACTTCCCTCCTGCCCTAGGCCTGGGGGGAGCAGGTGAGAGCACATTCTTGATTGGAAGAGCATATATTCCCCACACATAGCCTGGCTTCAGAGCTCTGGACCAGCACTGTCCTGAGGCAGCAAGACCTTCCACACCTTTGCCTTCCATTCGTCATCTTTTTTAAAAAATATATTTTTTTAATTAAACAAGAGAAAATGCTATTAAGTGTGTCTGGACAGACCAATTCAAATCAATCCAGTGGCATACATAAAGGCTCCAGCCCCACTCCAGTCACTGAAACTTCTCACCACTGTTGACCACTGAACCATCAAGGAATTTTGCCTACATGGCTGTCTGACCCACCTTGAAAGTATGTCACAGACAGCAGCATTGAAAGCATTCTTATGAGTAAAACAAAGACCTCAGGACCCCCTTGTCTCCCAGAAATATGACACCTACTTCCACAAAGGGATCGAGGAAGCATCAACAGACCTCATCACGCTCAAACAATAAAACAGAGAGACAAATCACAGTATCAGAGTTAACGGCACTTATAGAAGTACCAGACACAGATTAACCACAGAGAGAAACCTTCAGAAGGCTGTTTGGAGTAATACAGGAGTTGAGGGTAGCAGTATAGCATAACGATGCAATCATAGATGAGATAACGTCCACAATAAAGGAGGTGAAGTCCATGCATTAAAGGGAAATATAGGCACTAATGGATGAGGTAGCAGAAACAACACACAAGCTTTCAGAAGTTACTTTTAGATTTGAGGAGGAAGAGAATAGTCTCAGTGATCTCAAAGACACTCAGACCTCAGCAAACGAGAAAGGCAATCAGATAAGAAAAGAAGCAGAAGATAACATGAAATCAACGACAGATGCTATGAAGAAGAAGAATATGCAAATAATTGGTCTAATCAGAGCAGGTAACACAACATACAAGTTGACAACTAAGATGGCAACAGAATTACTGGAAGCAAACTTTCCCACTTTACAAAATGAGAAGAAGATACTCATACAGGAAGCAGAGAGGACACCAACTAGACTAGAACTCACCAAAACATATAATAATTAAAATATCCAAATTCGAGGAAAAAGAGAAAATTTTAAGAATAGCAAGAGAAAGAAGACAATCACATATAAGGGAATATGCTCAGATCTATTGACAAAAACCATGAAGAAGAAGAGAGAGTGGAGCATCTTTCAAAAACTGAAAGAAAAAAACGCTTGCACAAGAATCCTCTACCCTGCCAATGAACCAGTAAGAGAGACGGGGAGATAAAGGTCTTCCAGGACAAGAAAAGACTCAAAGAATATGCTGTAAGGCACCCAACCTTGCAGAAGATACTGGTTGGCTCACAATGATCAGAGGCTCAATCTCCACCAAGCACAAGCAAGAGACTACCATATAGCCTAGCTGCATCCAGCAATCAGTGTGTCAACAAAAATTACCAAAATAATAGGGCCTCAGAGGGAAAATAAGACAAGAGGTCCCCACATAAACACAGCACACTGATATGAAGGGAGATAGGAAAACACCAAAAATGCAGGACATGATATGACAGCAATGAATCCACAGATCATGAAAATAACTCTGAATTCTTTTAAAGGAAAAGGCTTGAGGGTTGTCTCAGAAAACATAACCCAACAATCTTTTGCCTTTGAGCGACGTCTTAAGCACACCAACAAAAATAAATTAAGCATAAGAGGTTGGCAGAAAGTATACCAGGTAAATGGCAATTTACAATAGGCAGGGGTGGCAATCCTAATCTCAAGGTTCAAATCATAAAAAGAGACAAGAAGGGACACTATGTAATGTTCAAAGGGTCAGTAAACCAGGAAGCAGTTGGCATATGGAATATTTACTTGCCTAACAATGGCAAATTTCATCACACAACTATTAAAATGATATCACATATTCAACATTCATAGTAGGTGACTTTAATATGTCACTATCAGAGACAGATAGATCATTGGGGAAAAAATATCAGCTAAACAATACGATTTGACAATTGGATGTGATAAACATTTATAGTTTTCCATCCACATGCAAAAAAATTCACCTTCTTCTCAAGCTAACATGGCTCTTTTCAAGAACAGACCATGTGCTGGGACACAAGTCAAATCTGAGTAAATTCAAGCACATAGAGATTAGACAGACTCTCATAAATCACCACACCATAAAGTTGGGGATTAATAAAAGGATGACCAGAAAAACAAGGATAAACAAATGGAGGATGAACAATGATCTTCTGTGACATGAATGGGTGTGGGCCCAGATTAGAGAAGAGGTTAGGAAGTTTCTAGAAACAAATAACGAAAATACAATGTATCAAAACGTATAGGATACCCGGAAGACAGTTATCATTGGTAGCTTGATGTCAATAAATGCATATATGAAAAAAAGGAGTCTTATAACTGATACGTTATCACAAAATCTCTACTAACTACAGTAGTGTCAACAGAACAAGTCCTTCAATAGCAAAAGAAAATAAATAATTAAAATCAGGGCAGAGTTAAACCAGTGGGAAGACAAAAGAATGATGCAAAAGATTAATAAGATTCAGTGTTGGATCTAAGAAATGATCAGCAGAATTGACAGACCGCTGGCAAACTTAACCAAGGGAGGGAAAGAGCAGACATTAATAACCTGGAAGAGGGTTGAAATAGGGGAAATCAAAACAGACCCTAAGGAAATTAAAAGGATAATCATGCTACTATGAAGGACTGTATTCTAGTAAATTCAAAAACATGGAAGACATGGATAAATTCTTGGAAAAATAGTCCCCCCAAGATTATCCCAGACAGAGGTCAAGATCCTCAATAAATCCATATCAAAAGAAAAATAGTGTTTTCAAGAATGTAACAACAACAAAAGGCCCCGCAGAAGATGGCTTCACAGGGGAATAGTATCAAGAATGCAGTTGACACTGACCCTCCACAAAATATTCCTGAGCATATAAAAGGATAGTCAAACACACAAAGTCATTCTATGAAGCCATTATAACTTTGAAAAAGACCACACAGGTATAGAGAACTATAAACCAATATCTCTAATGAGCATAGATGCAAAAATCCTTAACAAAATATTGACCAATAGAATGCAAAAGTATATAAAACATATCGTCTGTCATGGTCAGGTAGGATTCATCCCAGGGATGCAGGGATGGTTTAACATCTGAAAATCCTTCAATATTATACACCCCATTGATAAGAAAAAGTACAAGAACCACATGATAATATCGAGGTGCAGCAAAAGCATTTGACAACATCCAACACCAATTCCTAATTAAGACACTCATAAAGATCGGACTGGACGGTAAGTTCCTCAAGCTAATAGAAGCTATCTATGAAAAGTCAATAGCCAACACCATAGTCAATGGAGAAAAGATGAAAACCATTCCATTGAAAAAGGGGACCACACAAAGATGTCCCTGGTCCCTACTTCTAATCAATATCAATTCTGGAAAGCCTGGCTATCAAGATAAGAGAAGGACGTTAAAGGTATCGAACTGGGAGAGGAAGAGGTGGAACTTTCGATATTTGCAGATGACATGATTCTGTACATTGAAAAATCTCAAAACTCCACAACGGACGTACTTATAGAGGATAGATCAACAAACAAAAGTCAATAGGTTTACTGTACACATAGGATAGGACCATGGAAAAGGAGATAAAAAAGGCAGTACCCTGTACAATAGCCACAATTTGAAATACCTAGGAATATATTTAACAAAACTAAAGACCTATATAAGGAAAACTGCAAGAGCCTGTTATAGGAAATCTAAAGCAACCTCCACAAATGGTGGAATATCCCAGTCTCATGAATTAGAAGGCTCAACATAGTAAAGATGGCAATCTTACCTAAGGTATTTTATGAGTTTAATGCTATTCTGATTCAAATACCAACAACCTTCTTCAAGAAATTGAAAACACAGACCACCAATTTCATATGGAGAAGGAAGATACCCAGAATTAGCAGAAATCTCCTCAAGATGAAGAACAAAGCCAGAGAATTTGCTCTATCTGATTTTAACACCTACTATACAGCCACAGTGGGCAAAATAGCATGGTACTAGCAAAATGACAGATACTCAGATCAGTGTGAAAGAACAGAAAGCCCAGAAATAAAATCATCAGCATATAGACAACTGATCTTCGATAAGGTCCGCAAAAGCATCAAGTGGGAAGTAGATGCCCTCTTAACCAGTGGTGCTGGAAACAATGGATATATCCATGTAGAAAAATGAAACAAGATGTTTACCTTGTTCCATGAACAAGAATAAACTCAAGGTAGATCACAGACCTAGAAGACAGACCCCAAACCATCAGGACCATCAAGGAAGGAATCAGAACTAGCCTAAGATCATTGGCTCAGGGAATACATAGACTCACAGCAAAAGGAAAAAGTACACACAGGTGAACTGGAAATTGACAAATGGGATTTAATAAAAATAATACACCTGTGCTCCTTGAAAGACTTCACCAAGAGGGTAACAAGGGAACCTACAGACCAGGGGAGGATTTATAGTAATGACACATCAGACAAAGGGTTTATTACTAAAATCTACAATACTCTTCCGGCCTGTAGAAAGAGGAAAACAGTTAACCTCCTGAGGAAGTGGGCAAAATAACTGAAAAGAAAATTCATTGAGGAGGCGAACTGTATGACCAACAAACACATGAGGAAGTGTTCCTATTCATTAGTCATAAGAGAAATAAAAAGTTAAACCATGAGATACCATCTAACACCATTGTGTTAGCCCCAATAAGAAAATCAGAGAGCAAGAAACATTGGAAGGGCTGTAATGAAATAGGAACTCTCTTCCACTGCTGGTGGTTTTGGAGACATGTACAGAAACTGTGAAAGCAATCTGGCAGTATTTAAATTAAATAAAAATAGATTTATCCTATGATCTAGCCATTCCTCTATTAGACATATACCCAGAGAAGAGATAAGAAATAAAGTATGACCAGTCATCTGCACTCCAGTGTTTATCAGGGCACAATTGCAAAGAGTTGGAAACAATATCTAAACTTCCATTGAAAGGTGAGTGAATTAGTAAACTCTGGTGCATACACAATGGAGTACTATGCAGGACTAAAAAGTATGGATGATCACATGAAACATATTGTTTCATGGGAAGAGTTGGAAAGAATTATGCTAAGTAAGGTCAGTCAATTACAAAAGGACAAGTGTAACATGAGTCCCCTGAGGTCAGTATAAATAGCACAGTAGGGACAGAAGAAAAAAACACTTTGGCCTTTTGTGTTGATCACTCCCAATCATCCCCCACACACGATTGCTGAAGATAAAATGGGTGCCTTAAGTAGATGTGGTGAAGAAGGAGGATGGCCCAGACATTAAAAGATGTAACATCTAATGTATGGATTGTAACAAGAGTGGTAAGAGCCCCAAACAAGATGATCTAAATAAAACACGAAGACAAAAAATAATGAACAAAAAGAAAACATTTCACCAAGGAATGATGCCAGAGCAAAAAAAATCTAATGTTCGTTATATGAACACATATTTTTATTATTATTAATCAAAAACATATGGATTAATGTCATTAAGTAGAATATGCATTTTGATAGATCAAGAAAATAATTTAGAATAAATTGTAAAGACATTTCTTTAAAACATCTTGTTTTCTTATCTGTGTTTTTGTTTCAGAGGTCATCAGCATAGCACAGTTATTAGAAAGAAAAGTCTATTCCAATTTATATCAAGCCTATGTACAATAAAACAAAACCCCAACTGGTCCTGTGTAATCTTCACAATCATTCTCACTGTTTTAACCACCATTCCAAACCATCTCATTGTAGGACTTCCTCTATTTCACTGATCTACTAAACATGATGCCATTCTCTTGGGATCAGTCCCTGATAACATATGAAAATATGTGAACTTAGGTGTGCCCATCCTCATTTTCAAATAATATTTTGGTTGAAGTTTTCTAAGAAAGCTTTTTTCATTCTTCAGTATTACTCACTGCCACAGAGTTCATTTTGATTCATAGTGACTCATAGGATAGAGTAAAACTCCTCCAGTGGGTTTCTGAGACTGTGATTCTTTGCAAAAATAAAAAGCCTCATCTTTCTACATAGGAAAAACTGTTGGTTTTGAACTGCTAACCTTATTGTTAGCTTTCCAATATGTAACCCATTATGTCATCAGGGATCCTATTTTTCCAGCATTCTATGTATGATATAGTCAATATTCCTCACAAACACCACAACCCAATGGCATCCATTCTTTTTGGTTTTTCTTATTCATTGTGCAGTCTTTATATACATATGAGGCTTGGTATTTTGCTCAGGCACTTTGGTCCTCAAAGAGACACTTTTTTTTGCTTTATATAACTTAAGAGTTACTTTGCAGATTTACTTAATGTACTATATTGTTTTATTTCTTGACTATGAAAGTTGCTTCCATGAAAGTTAGTGGCAGATCTAAGTAACATGAAATCACTGATAGCTTCAAACTTTTCTCCAATTATCATAATACTGCTTATTGGTCTTGTGTGGTAATTTCTGCTTTCTTTTTATTCAGTATAATCCATAATGAACTCTATATCATCTTAATCAGTAAGTAATACTTCAGGTACACTTGGATTTCTGCAAGCAAGATGCTGTCATCTACCTATCACAAGTTGGTTGCTAATGAAGCTTACTCTAATCCTGATCACAGATTATTCTTTCTAGTCTTGTTTCCCAGACTGTAACATACAGAATTAGTAAATGTAGAGAAGGATATAACCCTCATACATCCCTTGTATGATTTCAAATGAAAAACTGTCCCTTTGTTCTGCTCAAATGAGAGCTTCTTTTTCTACTTACAGATTCAGCATTTGTATAATTATTCACAAGTATTTGGAAATTCCCATTCTTCTCAATGCCACCATAGCGTTTCCACATATTCAAAAGTCTTTGCATAATTAATAAAACATCTTTATATTATGCAGAGCTCAGCATCATAAGCAGATTAAGTGAGAATTTATAGGTTGGGACTCTAATAGAGTTCAGTTCTACTCTGTTCCATAGGGTGGGTCTGAGTCACAACCAATTCGATGACAGAGGGTCCGGTTTTTAGGAAAAATATCTTTACTATAGTCTCTCCCTTTACCCAAGATCCGTCTGATAGCACCTACTATGTTCCTCAAACCATGTCTTCTTCTGCATGCAGCTTGAAGTTCTGTCAGCTCCCTGCAGATGTAAATGCTTTAAAAAATATGTTCAGAAAAATCAATATGAAGCTGAGCCCTGGTGGCACAGTGGTTGTGTGCAGGGCTGCGCCCCACAGGGTTGACAGTGCAAATCCAGCAGGCGCTCTCCAGGAGTAAGACTGGACTTCCTTGTCCCATCAGGGCAGTGATGCAAAAAAAAAAAATTGTGTGATATTAAGGTAAACAATTCAAAGTAACACCTGCGCTAAGAGAGAAAGAAGAGCTCTCTGTCCCAATAAAAAGTTAGTCTCATAAATCCACAGAGGCAGTTCTACTCTCTTATAGGGCCTGAGTCAGAATTGATTTTATAGCAGTGATTTTTTTGAGTTAATCTTGTAACTCAATGATTATTATTATAAGTAAATAACCATATATATATATATATCAATTAAAATCTCTTTCCAAACTCATTGCTGTAGAGTTAATTCCTACCTTTGCTATCTCATAGGGCAGGATAGAATCGACCCATTGGACTTCCAAGTCTCTGATCTCTAGGGGAAAGACTTTGGGAGTGCAGCAGTTAGACACTTTTCGGCTAAACAAGAAGTCAATAGTTGTATTCTGCCAACCACACCATAAGAAAGAGATGTTGCAGTCTGATTTTAAAAGATAACAGTACTAGAAAAAATATGGAATCAAACGATTCCTGTCTATAGTGTTGCGAAAAGGTATCATTGATTCGTTGGCAACCAGTTTGGTTTGGTTTCAGTCATCTTTACAACAGTAGATCCTGATTTTCAATTTTAGGTTCTCTGTGAATAGGGTTCCTTGAAAGCCCCATATAACCAATTATAATCATCCTGTTATAAGCCACAAAACCAGAATAAATCAATTTTCAAAATGAAAGGTGCAATTTTTTTATACAAATAAAACTTTTTAAAAAACTTATTTTATCATGCTGGTATTTTCAAAAGACATGGGCAATCATGATTTATGGAACCTTTCAAATATAAAGGAAATGCAACAACCATTGGAGATGGAGAGGAAAAGAAATGCCGTAACCTTGAGAAATAGAATGAAACCTTCAAAAGAACATAAGAGGCAGCAGTGTTGGCTTTCAATGTCTATGGTAAACAAAGTTTAGTCAAATTAAAACAAACAACGTGCCCAAGCAACGGCTGTGGCAGTCATGTACTTGATGACAGTTTCATGATTAGGAGTATAGAGGTGGCGATTGGCCTGTCAATCTGGAGATAGCCAATGAGGCCTTTGTGTGGGCTTGGCTTTCTCCTGAGAATTCTGGGAAGTTTCATGGTATTTCTCAATTGGAGAAGAGAGATTTGACTCAGTTCCTTGGAGATGAACTACTGACAAGAGGAGATGACAGCATGCTGATTGATCCTGATTCCTGGACACTGGAGGAGCTGAAGGAGAAGCCACATGGGTTTACCCAGATGGAACCAAACCTCTGGAGCTGGAGAAGCAACAGAGAGACTCCTACCAATGCTGATGTGCTTCTACTGTCAATGGATCCTAAGCCTTGGAAATAAGGAGCCATGGAAAGACCCCTGCCAATGCTGGGATGCTTCTACTACTGCTGGATACACAAATCTCTGCACCTACTAGTCTGTGATTATCTTGGTGTCATTGCACATGCTTCATGAGTCGGAAGGAAACTTTATAGCCTGATATCAGACATTTGAGCTAATATCGTACTTATGACCTTGGACTGGACTGGGTTGGAATGCTTTCTCAATGTTCCATTTCTCTTATATATAAACCTTTCCCTTATATCCATATGCATATTTATGAATTTTTTTCTCTAATTTACCCAGACTAACACAACAGCTCTGAATAGAAATATTTATTTGAGTGAATACTGTTTCAGAATTATATACCAATACAAATAAAAAGCAAACTACATATTCTTTTTCTTTTTATTTCTTTAAATGTCTAGAGTTCAACTCTTTAGCCATGTAAGTGATGAGTCTTCTCTTCTTTTATAAAGAATATATTCAACCTTATCAGCAAATTTTAATTTTTAAATTATAGAAAACTATTTCCCCTCAGGCTTTCCAGGTCTTCTACTATTTCTTTATATTTCTATTTCTCAAATCTCTCTATTTGTATACAATTGTCTTCAAACAACTATAGTTAATTAGGATAATTGATCATTTGAAAGTGAAGCCATCTTAACTGCAGGTATGGGTTTGTTAGGCAAACAAAGAACAGCTCTCAGGAACATACTCAGGTCCTGTTACCAAGTAAGACAGTGTTTACCAAAAAAAAGAGTCTCTTCCTAATTTTTTCTGTTTAGAGGAGGTGTTATGTTTTCAGAGTCATTAGATGCAATTAGCTAATCATGCTTCCCTGGCAGTTTAATTTGCAGCACAACACTATAGATTCAATAATTTACCCTTTGGCAATTTTCTTCCATATGAATTATGACAAAATTCTCATAAGATACCCAAAATTCTTT
Source organism: Nesogale talazaci (assembly GCA_004026705.1). NCBI lineage: Eukaryota > Metazoa > Chordata > Mammalia > Afrosoricida > Tenrecidae > Nesogale > Nesogale talazaci. Next base: position 4,964 of record PVJH01009893.1, on the reverse strand, counting down.
TCACTGCCAATAGAGTTCTCTAGGCTGAATCCTATGAAAATTAAAAGTTCTCTTTTTACTATGTGCCACAAAGCAATATTCATTAGCAGCACTCACACAGATTTTAGATAGACATCTGTGTGGGTTTCTTATATAAATAAGCAATTTAAAACGATTGAAACTGCTAAGACTTTCTATCAACATAAGGAACTGTCACAAAAAAATTATAGATGGAAGTTTTAAAATCTGGGAAAGGCAAGATAAACCTATTGAAGAGGACAGGAAACTTACATAATAGGATACTAGTTGCACAGTAGAAAAGGGGATTGATGGTAGATATCATTACTATGGCTATCAATGTTGGGGAAGGAAGTAACATTTACATTTGTGGAAATTGGTTTCTAAGTTGATAAAGTTGATGGTTCCAAAACATGATAAAACTGAAAGTGCATCTCTCCTCTGTTGAATATGAGTTGTTGAAGGCTTTTCAAATTTTAAGTTTATGAACAGAGTGTGTGTCCCTCCACATAGTTATTGGTTCCCTGGGTCCCTATTTTGAGTGTGATCCTGCTTGGAGGTAATGTTCTTCTTATGTTAACAAAGCAATACCAGACTATGGCAGGTTTACATCCTAAACCTCATCATTTGTAAATAATAAAAGCAGAATAAACACAGAGACATCTGCAAACAAGACACCACACACTGCGTATGCACCTACAAGCCTAGGGACTTATCAGCTGTTGCTAAAACTTGATACAGACAGAGAAGGTGCCCCCAAACTGTCACATTCTGAACTTGGACTTCCAGACATTTGAATTGGAAGAAATTACATTTCTCTTTTTAAAAGTCACCCATCTGTGGTTTTTTGTTGCTTCAACACTAGGTGACTAAGACGACACTTCTTCATGGGCATTGCTTTAAAAAGCTAGTACCTGTTGAAAACAATTTTCGGAGATACAGTTCTGTGTATCTTGAGAACTGCTTCTGTTGGGAAGATTTATGAAAGACATTTGTATATCAAAATGTTTTGGAAGACAGAAAGACAGCTAAGAGTAATTGTACTTAATGTCCAGGATAGCAAAAATAATACTCCTTGGGAGTGGGGCCTAAGTCACATGGTCATTTGCCTATTACAAAAGTGTAAAAGGACGCATTTCAAACTGGAGGCACTCATATCAGACTAAGAATGATGGGGTCAGCAGGCATTCTCAAAAGGTTACGATGTAAGCAATTTAGGAAGAATGTATCAAGACGTGCATGACTGTTCTTGAGGAAAATGTGCCCATCATAACTAATAGGTCCAGGCAAGATGTAAACCAGTTGGGGAAGAAGGTGAAAACTATTTTCCCTAAACACCAACTGGTTGACAACACATCCACAACTAAGTATTCCTGAACCAGCTGATGTCTTGCACTTAATGGTAATTCATCCCTCCCTAACCAATTTGTTTCAAAGGACTTTGGGGTGAAACTAATCATATCTACAATTGATCACTACACCACTTTTTCTCTATTTACACAGATCCCCGTTTTCACTTGACTGATGGAGTACTTTGTAGTTTTACCCAGTAGTGCTCAGCAGAATTGAGTTGCAAACTAAAAGATAATTCAAGGGCACTACAGAAAGGTGGGGCAGCTAGACAAACTAAAAAGGTTCCTATAAAGAAACTCTATAGAGTGATTTTCATGTGTTTAGGGGTCACCCTGTATCTAGATCAATTTGATGGTTTTGTTTGGGACTCAGATACTGCTGTTCAATTTCTCAATAGCTAGTTTTTTTTTTATTGGTGAACATTACACATACAACTTTATTACAATAAATTTGATTTCCTAGGAAATATCATCAAATTAAATGAATACGATTAACCAGAAAATTGTGAATTTATTAAATAAATATTATGCTAACAGGAGTCCTGGTGGTGTAGTGTTTATGAACTGGGTCGCAGTTGGCAGAGTCAGCAATTTGAAACGATGGGCAGATCTGTGGGAGACAGACAGGGCCTTATGCTCCCTCAAACAGAGACCGTCTCAGAAACAGGTCGCGGAGTCAGCACTGACTCAAGGGAAGTGAGTTGGTTTTTTTGTTATTGGATTTTGTATTTTAAACATGTCAAATAGCTCCAGCCAAGTTTAATCAAATTTTTATAAATATGAAAATGTCTTGGAAATTGATTAGTGATTGCAGGAAAATATTTTTCAATCATTTTATTGGGGGCTCTTACAACTATCATACATCAATTGCATCAAGCATATTTGTATATATGTTGCCTTCATTGTTCTTCAAAATTGTACTTACTATTTGAGCCCTAGTATCAGCTCCTCTTTATTCCCTTCCTCTCCTACCCCACTACATCAACCCCTTCATAAATGATAAATTATTTCCATACTGCACACGAACTGACTGCTTTCTCCCCTTACCCACGTTTCTGTTGTTCATGTGTACGTGTATGGGGGGGGGGGGATGTTATGCAATGACCATTGTGATCAGCTCCCCTTTCTCCCACTCCTTTCCCCCTTACCCTCCTAGCGTTGCTACTCCCATTTCGGCTCCTGAAGGGATTATCTGACTTGAATCAGCGTGTCTTGAGTTCTTACCTCTACCAGGGTACAGGCTCCCATCTAGCCAGAACTAAAAGGCAGGACTTGGGGTCATAAAATGGGGTGGTGGTGGTGGTGAAGAAGCTTCAAGGAACCCACTGTTGTTGTGTTTCATCAGTGTTATACTGTACATCCTTGACTCCTCAAGGACCCTTGAAGAGTGACCCTTCAGTGAGGGCATGTCCTATTGCCTAAAGATGGGCTTGGAGGTCTGTGCTGAGCCCCCTCATTCTCAACCATATTTTTCTGTCTGTTTGGGGTCCTCTGGTACCTGTTAACCTGATTCCAAAGACACCTAGTGATCACACAGGCTGGTGTGCTGCTTCCGTGTGGGTTTGCTGCTTCTCTGCTAGATGGCCATGTGCTCAACTTCAAGCCTGTAGGACCCCCAGATACACTCAGCCACTAATATGGTCAATATCCTCATTGCACTTCACTTCTCCTGCCACACACCTCAGTGGGGGCAGGAGGGCATAAATGGCAGAAAGTAGGGAGGCCCACTCACTGTCCAGTCCAGGCGGGTGCTCTTGCAGCCAGGCCTGCACGCACCACTGGGTCAAAGCTCTCGGGTTCACACTCTTGCTCAGTTTCCTTTGTGGGTTTCCTCCTCCTTTTTGCTCCTGTGGATTCCCTCTTTCTGGTCATCTTCCAGGGGGTTGTTCGAGTTCCTCAGAAGCAGTCATTTTCAGTCACAAGCTTCACGAAGAAAGTGGGCACTGTCTGAGACTGGACGACCCAAACTCCCCTTCCCCACATCAAGTCTACTTCAATGGCCACGTGAATTCCTTCCATGTGGAGAAACAAGAAATGTGAAAACCATCCCGGAAACCTAACACAAATACCAGTGGCAAATGTTTGTTTGATTTCCAGAAGTAAAGAGTAGCAACTTGAGAGACCTGCACTCAGCCCATCTCTGCAGGACTGCGAGCATCTGTCACGCCCAGTCGGGCCTCTGGGACCACCCCTGTCCTGCCTTCCACTGCACTCCACTGAAAACCCTTGACTCTCTCAGGTGAAATAACATATTAATAAGGAGGAAGGGGCAGATCTGTTACTGCCAAAGGACACTCATCAAGAGAAATTAAAAATTGACAAGAAGCAGGAACCAAATGCTAGCAAAATGTTTACTCAAAAAGATTATTAAAGAAATTGACTCTGTAGGAAAATGGCAACGAGGAATTAGGCAGTCGGAAGAGGAACATAAACACCTTTAGAACACACACACACATCAGGAAACGGAAATTTAAGAAATAACTGGAAGATAAAAGAAAATTATATTACAGGAATTAAATACAAAACTCTATGTTTTGTTCAAATAAACCTGAAAGTATAAGTTATAAATGAAAACATTCTGGAAAATACTATCAAAGCATAGCACAAGATGAAATGGAAATTAGAATATTTGGAAGGGTAACGGTGCAATGTTCACCATCGTCCTGTTGACCTGGACCCACCGCAGCCCACCCTCCGTTGGAGTTTCAGAGGCTGTGAGCATTTAGGGGAAAGGGAGCCTCATCTTTTCTCACGGATCAGCTGCTCAATTGGCAGCCTGGACCTTTCAGTGAGCAGCCAAGAGAACTCGCAAGGCTCTTTAATCAGACCTGGAGGTCCCAACTTAAAGAAATATGATATATGCATAATTGGGATATATGAAGATAGATAAAAATAATGAAAAAATAATAATTTATAATTAGAAGAATATTTCTAGAACCAAACAAAAAATAGACCTAAAAAAGCTGGTGAGAAAATAAATAATAAATAAAGGAAGGGAGTGAGACCCAGAATAGTTCACTGTAATCTCTTAGGGAAGTTACTAGATCTGAAAATAAATCATTATTTTAGAAGCCTAAGAAAAAGACCAAAGTTTAACAAGTTAAAAAGAGAAAAAGAACAAAAGAATGAAAAAAAGAAAAATTCAGCATTTTCTGATTTCTCCACAGAAATATTCAATAACAAAGAGAATGGAGCACTTTTCATAAGATTACTTATGGAATAAATTGTGACTCAGGGATTTCATAGGAAGTCAGACTGTACTTAAATATGAAAGGTTACAGTTTTGAATACAGATGCATTTGGGTTATGAGTTAGATTATTCCCAATATCTATGTTAAGGAATTATTAGAGGATCAAATCAATTGACTAAATGAGTACATTCTGGAAATACTATCTGAAATGATAAATATATAAGTAAAATGTGCAGTGAATAATGATACTACATTTTAAGTTGGAGTTGTAGATGAAACTAAAATACATGATGAATATTTGAAAATGCAGGGGGTAAAATGACTAACACTTTAAAATTTTAGCATGTAGCATCTATTATCAATATTTCCATTAGCAAGGAAAAGAAGTTTCTATAACCCAAGCCTTTAAGTTGTGTACATTATT